>CAKNWT010302945.1:0-27045 GCA_932066315.1 Andricus coriarius | reverse complement strand
TAAGAAAAAATATATTTGTTATAGATTGTATTTTAGTTTTATAATTACCGTCAGGAATATAAGTTATAGAATTATGCGTATAAGTCCTTCCGCCAGGAGGTACAGAATATTCCTGCCCGTTATAGACTATTTTGTCATATGATTCTGTAAAGAGAAATATAGGGATTTTTCATTAACGAACTTTTTCAACGAACCACAAAATTTTCTTATTGGTCCATTTACGTTGAAATATATATGTGGTAATACATTTAAATTAGTTTTATAAAAAAATATATTCACAAATAATTTATAACATTTATTAAAATTATTATTTCGGTAAAAATATAATTACCCAGCACGGTGGAATACGTACAATGGTAACATATGTTTTAACATTTTCGAAGTACGAAAAACCAATTTATGAATATCGTCGGTATCTGGATTTATGATATTTTAATATATAATTGACTTAGTATTATGTAATATGCTGCTCATGAACAGAATAAGTACCTAGATAATATGAAAGAAAAAAAATGGAAAGTGAAAATTTTGAAACATATGTTGGCATCCCAGGTGGACAAGTCGACGTGGCATTCCACGTAAGAGTTCACGTGGCAATGTTAATATGGTACATATATAATTATCCAATAAAGCACATTTTTTATTATAGTTGATATCTGGATGTAGGATATTTCAATGTATAATTAATTTTGTAATATTTTCTACTTACGAACAGAGTTAAGAAACAGAAAAGTAAAGAGCAGTAGAGTACACGTAAATGTCTTCATTTTCCTTGAGATCATTAACTGATATAGAAAAAATTTCAGGACTTGTGACTAAAGAGATGGTGAATAGTGTTTCACCTGCATATATACTAAAGCGGTTAATTCTTTATTTGTAAAAGTAATTCGCATTTAGATATATGTATGTATGTATGTATGTTTATTACCTTTAAGAATACAAAATTCTGTGATAAGGCGATCAAAAGCGTATTTATATAGTTATATATTGTACAGAGAGTCGCTGAATTAGTATAAGATAGCAAGAGATGTAGGTTGTCTCCGTTAATTGTGTGTAAATTACGTAGATGGTGATCTCCAATGGACGAGTAAATTGGACATTTTGTAAGGATGTATCGGAGATCCTCCTTTTCACCCAGATTACACAGTCGACATATTTATTGTGGGTTTATCACAGTACTACTAACTTTTGAGATTAGCTTAATGATGAATCTGGAAGATGTCCTAAGCTGGATAAAAATGCGTTTACAATGAAACGGGGCTTTTGATAACATATATTATTGAGGTTGTGAATCATTGCGAAAATTTGTTTATAAATGGCACTAAAATTGCTATTTCCAAACCTTATCAAGTCTTGAGAGAACCGATTGTATTTGAAGTTTTTTTTTTACACACATGATAAGCCTAATTCTAACCTGACTACAAAGTCAGGTGTGTTCATCGGTAAGCGAAAAAGATTCTTGAAAAAACGAACCTGTGTTTTTTCGTGTACATCTAAATAGTTTAGAGCGACAATATGAGCTGCATATAATAAGGCGCTCTTCATAAGCGAGTCCTGTATTTTTATAATAAAAGGCCAGTAGGAAAATTTAGTTCGGATTAAAATATTGTTAACCGCTGCGGAGGCTAGGTTGGCTCTGCTGGCTGCGGCATGAGCTGCCAAACAGAATATTCCTGATCTAGAGCAAATCGTACCAAGATGATCAAAACAAGAAACAAACTCCAGCTGATTACCATCATATTTCAAAACAAGAAGTTTTTCGCCAATTCGACGTTTTTTGAAAATAGTATATTTGGTTTTGTCTTTATTGACCGTTAATCTATTTATGTGACAACATTCCTGCAGGGCATTGAGTTTTCTTATTGCATCAATTTTGGATTTGGCTAGAATATTAAATCGTCTGCATAAATTAAAGCAATAATATCTTTATCGCCCTAAATTCTAAGGTCTACCAAACCTTTCCCCCTAAAGAAGGTCTCAATGTCGGAAGTTAAGAGATTAAATATTAGCGGACTCAAAATTTCACCCTGCAGGACCCCTTCCGTGATCGGTAACGCATCTGAGAGTTCGTCTCCCCCGTTTACACGGGTTGCTGCTCTCCCATATAAACTTTTGAGAATCCTAATTATTTTCGAACATACACCTAAATCATGAAGTTTTGTCCAGATGAGAGCATGATTGACCGAAGGAAATGCCCTTGAAAAATCGACTACTATGGCATGGAGGTGTCTGTCTTCTTTTTGTAGGTATATCTGTGAAATGGCAGCCAAATTGAATATATTATCTATACAACCCCTATTCCGGCGAAAACCCGCTTGCGCTTCCGGGATAATATGACAGAAAGACTCCCATTTTTCTAACCTAGATAGTAGGATCTGTGTAAAAATTTTTAAGACAGAGCTTAGAAGGGCTATCGGTCTAAAGTTATTGGGGTTAGAAGGATCATGCTTTTTGTGATGCATATGTGTCCGAGATTTTGTCCAATCAAGTGACAAATATTCATTTTCAAATATTTGATTAAAAAACGACTCAATGTATAGAAGCCAATTAGGAGGCAAATTTTTATGGAAATTACTAGTAACGGGTAACGTATATTAGTAAATAAGGAAGGAGACAGGCGTCTCATCGGGAGAGTAAAGCGGATATAATTTTCCCAATCTTTTGTAGTGAGAGTATTCGATTTGGTTTTCAGTCCTCTAAAGTTATTCACAGTTTCCCAGAAAGTCTTACTATCATTAACTTTCTCAAGGCCCACAACAATGCTATTTTAAAAGCTTTTTTTTTATGACCGATTAGAGCTTGGTACGATTTTTCAGCATTGATATAATTTAATTTAGTCTCGTCAGGAAAGTTATCGCTGCTAGCAGTTTTCAATGCACTAACAATAAGTAATAAAATTTTAGCTTCTTGACAATCAGTATCGAACCAGGGTTTGTCACGCTTGGGTTGACCACAAAACCTTATCCTCTTCTTATACACATCAGCTAAGTTCGCACTTATAATAATTGCCTACGTAAGATTCGAACTTAAACCGTCAATATCGATTTTGTCAAAATTAGGTTTAAGCTTTTTTGATAAATAAAGTTCGCTCGAAAAGATTTCCTGCTTGCTATCGTCCCACTTGAGGTAGGCTACTGACCTATTTTTTTTCGAACTGTCAGACTGTCCAACAGAAGCCGAAAGACAGCAGGAGGACACCAAGATAGAAAAATGATCAGAAAAGGGTACAGAGTGGTCCAGCTTTAGATCATTCATTAAACTCAGTGCCTCAGCATTGCACCAAACCAGATCATTTATGCTTTTTCCCCTACATTTACGAATGTGAATTTTGCTGGATTGTCACTCCGCGATCTGCCGTTTAGTAAATAGAATTCCTTATCCTTCATCATCTCGACCAATCTTAACCCCCTCCTTCTGTGTACAATGTCTTTACTGTCACGATTAATACAGAAATCAGTATGAGTAAACATTTCAGGAGGACCCTGACCCAAAAATCCAACCCTACAGTTAAAATCGCCATAAATAATGGTAGCAACGTCATTAAATTTATCTGATAATGCACATAAGGTTTCTTCAAATAATTGTAAAATAACATCAATATCAACCGCTGGATTAGATAACAAATTCCTAATATGAAATTCGTCCTACTGTTATTGGAGATTCGTACTAGGATCCAATATTCTGCTTGCCCTACCTTTTGATTTTTCTTTTAGAGCATTAGAGAAAAAATAGTGACCATTGTGCATTGCAGGAAAATTTTTTGGTATCTGAGTCAGCCGTGTCTCAACAATACCTATAGTATCAAAAGTACCTAAATTAATTGTAGAATTTAAAAATCTTACGTAACCATGACAATTCCAGAAGAAAAACTATGGGGTGTTAACGACAGGTTCGCGCGAGCCCAGGTTCCTTACTTTTTTCCGTGGCTCATCTCTATCTCTGATCCCATGAGACATATCTCGCTTTGTACGGCCTAGACGTCTAGCAGTATCGATTTTACCCATTTGTAGATCGATGTTAAGATAAGATTTAAAAATCCCACAAGCCACGCTCTCCAGATTTTCATCGTCCTCCTCAGCAACTCCAAACATAACCAAATTGTTATTTCTGGGCGTCCTGTCCATAGTTGCTATTTTTCGGTCCTGCTCCAAGATAATAGATTTTACTTTTTCTTGTTCGTTTTTGAGTTCTTTGTTTTCTAATGTGAGATGGTCAAGTTTATTGTGAAGAGATGAAAGCGAGGTTTCCAGATTTCCGAATCTCTGTATCAACATCTCAAATTTGTCCTCAGTCATATTCAATGTCATGATGCCAAATATAAATATGATAGCACTACACTGTAGGACCTATGACGAGCAAATACAAGCACCGCCTGGAGAAATGTAGACGCTACACTAACGAAACGTGAACGAATACTCGTTCCACTTTTAAACACTATTTATTGTAAAAGCGACCGAACTGCATCCAAAATGAACTTTTTTATTCCAAACACTGACTATTAATCTCACCATAACCACATTGTAGAGAATATTGCTCCCAATTTACCAGTAAAAACATTAAGAGTTTGCAGCGCGCACAAATACGTGACCGACTACCATACTGGCACAGTGTCTCCCCCCATTTAGATATAAATTTAAGATGCCATTAAGCATCTCTATATTTACTTTCCTTGAAACGCTGAATGTTGAAATCATGGACCTTGACAATCTGTTCAATCAGTATCTCGCACTGCAAAACCTATAGTTATTCAGATAACTTGGCCAAAAAAATACTGTTATAAATCGTTGACAAATAGTAGCACAATTTGGATTAACGAAAAAAATGTTTGTTCATCACAGTATTTTTACATTCTCATCATAATGAGAAGGTATTGTTATTATGTGAAAACTGACTATCTTGGATTTCTTTACATCTCCACATTTCGAGACCCCCTGAATCCGAAAAAAAACAGTTTTACTGCAGAGTAGAGGTACATAGCGCTTAAACCTGCGCAGTAGAGTTCAATGGATTCTACGGATGTGCAGTAGAGTTCCATTCCGCTTACGGATGGTCAGTAATGTTAGGAGTACTTATGTTTGCGCAGTAGAATTGCACAGCACTTACAGCAGCGCAGTAGTTAAATGTCACATACGGCTGCGCAGTAAGGTTAGGTAGTACAAATATTGACGCTTATGCCCTTTCGCTTTGCCAAATGTTGGTCCTTATGTTCTTTTGGAATTTCAAAATTTTGGCACTTATGTCTTTTGGCTTTGCTAACTGTTGGCGCTTATTTCCTTGTAGGATTTCGTACTTTGGCGCTTATGCTCTTCTGCTGTGCCAAATATTCGCGCTTATGCCCTTATGCTTTGCCAAATGTTGGCACTGTAGTCCTTTTGGAATTTTAAAACTTTGGCGCTTATACACTTCCGCTTTGAAAAATGTTGGCCCTTATGCCCTTTTGGGATATCAAACTTTGGCACTTATGTCCTTTTGCTTTGCCAAGTTTTGGAGCTTATGCCTTTTGCAATTTTCAAACTTTGGCGCATATGATCTTTTGATGTTCCAAATATTAGCGCTTATGCCCTTTTGGAATTTTCAAACTTTGGCGTTTATGTCTTTTTTCTTTGCCAAATGTTGGGGCTTATGTCCTTTTGGAATTTGAAAACATTGGCGCTTATACCCGTTTGCTGTGCGAAATGTTGGCCCTTATGCCCTTTTTGGATTTCAAACTTTGGTGCTTATGTCCTTTTGCTTTGTCAAATGTTGGACCTTATGTCCTTTCGGAATTTTAAGATTTTCGCGCTTATGTCCTTTGCTTTGATAAATGCTTTCGCTTATTTCCTTTTGGAATTTCAAACTTTGCCGCTCATGTCCTTTTGCTTGGCCAAATGTTGGCGGTTATGCCGCTTTGGAATTCTCAAACTTTGGCGCTTACATACTTTCGCTTTGCCAAATGTTGGCCCTTATGCCCTTTTGGTATTTCAAACTTTGGCGCTTATGTCCTTTTGCTTTGCCAAATGTTGGCGCTTATGTCCTTTTGGAATTTTAAAACATTCGCGCTTATGTCCTTTTTCTTTGCCAAGCATTAACGCTTATCCCCTTTTACTTTGCCAAATGTTGGCGCTTATGTCCTTTTGGAATTTCAAGCTTTGCCGCTCATGTCCTTTTGCTTGGCCAAATGTTGGCGCTTATGCCCTTTTGGAATTTTCAAACCTTGGCGCTTATACACTTTCGCTTTGCCAAATGTTGACCCTTATGCTTTTATGGTATTTCAAACTTTGGTGTTTATACCCTTTCGCTTTGCCAAATGTTGGCTCTCATGCCCTTCTAGGATTTCAAACTTTGGCGCTTATGCCCTTTTCCTTGTCAAATGTTGGCGCTTATGTCCTTTTGGAATTTTAAAACTTTGGCGCTTATACCCTTTAGTTGTGCCAAATGTTGGCCCTTATGCCCGTTTACTTTGCCAAATGTTGTCGCTTACGCGCTTTTTGAATTATCAAACTTTGGCGCTTATACTCTTTTGCTGTGCCAAATGTTGGCACTTATGTCCTTTTGCCTTGCCAAATGATAGCGCTTAATTCCTTTTGGAATTTTAAACTATGGCGCTTATGCCCTTTTGCTCTGCCAAATATTGGCGCTTATTCCCTTTTGGAATTTCAAACTTTAGCGCTTATGCTCTTTTGCTGTGCCGAATATTGGCGCTTATGCCTTTTGTTTTGCCAAATTTTGGCGCTTATTCCCTTCTGGAACTTCAAACTTTAGCGCTTATGCTCTTTTGCTGTGGCAAATATTGGCGCTTATGCCCTTTTGCTTTGCCAAATGTTAGCGCTTTTGTCCTTTTGGAATTTTAAAACTTTGGCGCTTATGCACTTTTGCTTTGCTGATTGTTGGCGCTTATTTTCTTTTAGAATGTCAAACTTTGACGCTTATGCTTTTTTGCTGTTCCAATTATTGGCGCTTATGTGCGTTTGCCTTGCCAAATGTGGGAGCTTATACCCTTTTGGAATTTTCAAACTTTGGCGCTCATGCCTTTGGCGTTTATGTTCTTTTTCTTTACCAATGTTAGCGCTCATGCACTTTTGGAATTTTCAAACTTTGGCGCTTATGCCCTTTCGCTCTTCCAAATGTTTGCGCTTATTCCCTTCTGGAATTTCAAACTTTAGCGCTTATGCTCTTTTGCTGTGCCAATCATTGGCGCTTATCCCCTTTTGCTTTGCCAAACTTTGGCGCTTATGTTCTTTTGCTGTTCCAAATATTGACGCTTATGCCCTTTCGCTTTGCCAAAATAGGCGCTAATGCCCTTTTGAAATTTCAATCTTTGGCGCTTATGTCCTTTTGCTCTGAAAAATGTTGGCGCTTATGCCTTTTTGGAATTCTCAAACTTTGGCGCTTATGCCCTTTCGCTCTGCCAAATTTTACTGGGCTAAATATTTCCGCTTATGCCCATTTGGTATGCCTAATGTTGGCGCTCATTCCCTTTTGGAATTTTAAACTTTAGCGCTTATCCTCTTTGGCTGTGCCAAATATTTGCGTTCATGCCCTTTTGCATTGCCAAATGTTGGCGCTTATGCCGTTTTGGAATTTTCAAACTTTGGCGCTTATGCCCATTCGCTTCGCCAAATGTAGGCGCTTATGTTCTTTTGGGAATTCGAACTTTGGCACTTATGTCCTTTTTCTTTGCCAATGTTAGCGCTTATGCCCTTTTGGAATTTCAAACTTTAGCGCTTTCGTCCTTTTGCTTTTGCAAATGTTGGCGCTTATGCCCTTTAGCTGTGCCAAATGTTTTCGCTTAAGCCCTTTTGGAATTTTCAAACTTTGGCGCTTATGCCCTTTTGATTTGCCAAATGTTTGCTCTTATGCCCTTTTGGAATTTTCTAACTTTGGCGCTTATGCCCTTTTTCTTTGTCAAGTGTTGGCGCTTATTCCCTTTTGGAATTTCAAACTTTGGCGCTCATGCTCTTTTATAAGATTTAGTTGTCGAAAGATGATTCTCATTTCGAGCCTATTTCAATCCATAAATCGACATTATTTTATTAGATTGGATGATCAAACGGAAGTGCAATATTTGATTTCTCGAACTGTTTTAATACCGAATTAAGTCCTAAATCGAATCCTAGTTATAATAGTATATAACATTCTACTCATGAACAGAATAGATGCCGATAAATATACGGAAGAACAAACACGGATGGTGAAAAATATTTTTTGTCCGACCCCCCTTGAAAGCGCGCCATCGCATGCACGCGAAGCAGGCGTAAACTGGCGGCTTGCAGCCCAGTGACGTTTGCCCATGCGCACTTCGTCGACGGGCCAACAAAAACTTTACGCCCGCTACATATGAAAGTTTACGCCCGCTACATAAAACTTTACGCCTGCTACATAAAACTTTACACTCGCTACACATACACTGTCCCCGGCAAGTGAGAATATGGAGGAATTCATCTTTATCTTTGAAAAAATTGTATTGGTAGACCCGACAGTCTCCCTTCTGCAAAGTACGCTATTTCTTCCTTTCACCTATAAGCTAAAATTGTCAAGTACACCAAACATCCTCTATCTGCTTCACATGCTTGTTTTCAAGGAGGGGGAGAAAAAGTATGGTGTGTATCAAGGGCGTAAAGCTATTTTGCCTCGTGTGACTTCTGCCCTCGCTTCGCTCGTGCAGCAAATTCACACTCGTCAAAATAGCCTTCTTTACGCCCTCGATACACAATATACTATTTTGAACATATGTTGGCATCCCAGGTGGAAAAGTCGACGTGGCATTCTATGTGAGAACCCACGTATTTGAATTGGTTTTTTACATAAAATTCTACCAAATAAGTTTAAAAATTTTATTTGATAATAATTAATAAGATACTTCTTTCGGTAAATAAGTAATTATCTACCACGATATTGAAATCCATACAATGGTAACACAGGTTTCCACTGTTTTGCAGTTTATGCTTGACGGAATCCCAAGTTTTGAATATAGTTTGCAGTTCGTCTGTACCGCTGTTATGCTTACACATCGGCCGCGAGTGTTGGAGGTGACCACAGTCGCCTCTGGATGCTTCCTTAGAACTACCATGTATCACTCTACAGGTTTTTAGTCGGTTGCTTCCTGATGGTCCAGGAAGTTTCTCACAATGCGACAGGTTTTTAATAAAACCGCCTTCTGGTCTGCTGTTAGTACCCTACTGACTCCTAAATGTTCAAGATGTTCAGTGCGTCTTGCGTGGACATTGCCTGTAGTCGAAATCACAATAGGATGAATAGATGCATGTTTCACATTCCTCCATATTGACTTTACTTCATACTTTAGCTCGCTATACTTGTGGATCTTGGTTGTATAGGTTTCCTGCAAATTTTGGTTAAGTGGACAAGCAATGTCGATGGTGTAGACTCTTCCACCTTTTTTTTCTCTCATTACGATATCCGGTCGATTGGCTCGGATGTAGTGATCCGTCTGGATAGTAACATCACAAATAAGATGTAATTTTCGTTTTCTAAAACGGGCATTGGAATGTATCTGTAGAAAGGCATCCATTCTGTTAAGAGTCCTAGGTATAGGGCAAGCTGCTGATGAATAATTCCCGCCATATCATTATGCCTGTACGTATATTCTCTTTGAGCCATTACGCGACAATCATCAATCATGTGCTCAATGGATTCATTGGCATCTCCTCAAAATCGGCACCGGTCAACCACATCTTGATGTAGCACGTATTTGCGATAATTTCTGGTGCTGAAAACCCCGTCCTGTATCGCAATAACGAATCCTTTCGTTTGTGGATACAGGACGCCCTTTCTCAGCCAAATCTTGGATGCCACAATATCCACTTCATGATGATCTAACGTTTTGCGGTGCTTGCCATGGAAGGCTTTCTGTCTGCATTGCGTTTCTAATTCCTCTATGGTTTCTGCCCTGGTACTCAAGGCCTCCTCTGAGGACAAATGCAAGGGCGCATAGTTAAGATCAGCTTTACAGATGGTGTTGTAAAGCGTAACATCTCACTTGATGTTAAAATAGTCTCGCAACTGTACAACTTGTGATTCACACAGTTTCCTAACATCTACAATGCCCCTACCCCCTCTATGTCTCCGTCTTTCTTGTTTTTGAAAATTTATCTTTTTCAGTTGGAAGTTGAACTATTTGGTCGTGATACACTTTTTTAGTTTGAAAATTCCGCTATTTCGTTGAAAATTCGTCTCTTTTGATTGAAAGTTCAACTATTTAGTCACAATGCAAATGTTTGGTTCATAATTAATTTTTTGTTTGGAAAATTTAATTATTTAGTTTGAAATTAATCTCTGTAGGAAGGAAATTTATCTTTGTAGTTTGAACATTCAACTAATTAGTTAAAAAATCAACTATTTTCAAAAATATTTAATTATTTTGTTTCAAATTCAACTATTTTGTTGAAAAGTCATATTTTTTTTGTCGAAAAATATTTACAAATTTGCTGTTAATTATTTTTTGATACGACGCATACTTTTTTTAAATCGTAAAAAAATAACATTAAATTTGTGGAAAAAAACAAAATACGAAAAAAATGCATAGACCAATTTTGTTCATCTAAAAAGAGCTACATATTTTTTTTAAATCATTATTTCATTGGACGCTTCATTTTTGTTTTTATCGTAAAAATAGAATGAAAAATAAAAAAATTTAATTTGTGGAAAAATGACTCAAGATACAATAAAATGTAATTGAAATTAATAAATCGATCCTATTCTATTTACTATCGCTATTATACTTGTTTGGCGACAATTCCGAAAATGTTGTCCTTTTTTCGTATTTCTCACGGATTCAAAGAAGGGTTACAAAATGAGTCAACTCTGGAGTACAAGAAATACCATTTATTACAAGCAATTAATAAATTTTTACAAGCTCCCGCATTTGCCTGCACCTCCGCACGATTGTGCTTCAGTGCATCCTGACCGAAAAACCCCACTTGTGGAAAAAACACCCAGGAGGAGCAAAAACTTTTACAATCTACTTAACTTATCAGAGCCTTAATCCAAACCAGATAGTCTAAGACAGACTATATTATTTATACTTATTGTTGCAATTAGTTCATTAGACCTTCTAACGATTATTGAATCGCCGCAACTCTTCTGCAAGAAAAAATATAAAAGCTTATTGTTTTAAAATTTTTCATTGCACACCAAAAATTTGATAATAGGCCAAAAAGGAAATTCTATAATTAATTAACCTAGGAGAAAAACTATTTTCTAGTGCCTCAAAGTAATCCTCATTAAAAAAATCTGGACACTTTAGGCACAGATCTCTAATATCTTTATTTTAGACGGTATTTTAGTTTTTAAATTACCTGCTACATTGTTAGGAAGAAGAGCCGGCACAAGCCACGTATTACTCGAGTATCCTGCAATAGCCACATATTTCGACCTTGGCGTTGCTGACGGAATTTGTGTCTTACGCGTCAATAGATTACCCTCTTCAGGAAAAACTTTTTCGCTCAGACCTGGTTGTGTTTGTAAATTATAGTTATTATTGAAGTTAAAGAATTAAGAAAATTATTGTCTCAGGCACTTTACTACGTGGAAAATAGTTATATGTGATACAAGAGCATAAAACACTCCCTAATTAGGGAAAAAACTAGTTTTTCTAGGCAGAATTCTCTTATATTAAAAAAAATTATATTTTAGTTTTTGAATTACCCCTCATAAATGGTTCTAATGCAAACAGTTTCCCTTGGTGAACTATTCCAATACCCTGCCAGATTCCTTGATATAGATGCATCAGTTTATCCCCATTCTTATAGTCAACTGGTGGTATTCGATAGTCTCCTGTAAAAAATATAGATTCTAGTTATTTTAAGGATACAACATTTCTTTACTCAGGACTACTAAATTGTACCAAGTTGTGAGTCTATTAATAATTGACCAAGAAATTATACTTTGATATTTTTTTCTGAATCCCAAAAATTGTTTCTTAGTTAAAAAAAATGGTGTACAGTAAGAATGATTTCATCGATTCCATAAAGGTTGTCTTATGTTTCAGTAATTTTACGCCCTTGTCCTATGTCATTAAAAAAATGGTACAAATTTACAATTGTATTTCTATAAATTCAGAAATAAGAAATACACAGTTCTAATATTTTTGCACAAACACATTTTTCACTTCAATTACAGCAATATTTTAATAATTTTGAAAGCTTCAATTGAGATATTTTCATTTTCGTAGCTCTTTGTATTTAATCGTTTATTTTCAAATTTAATTTCCGAATCAAAATCCGTAATAGTTAAACAATTCTTTTCATTCATAAATGATACTAATTGAAATACATAATTGTAATTGAAGCTTTATAAATTGCTTAAGTCCAAAATTAAAATTAAAGTTGAACGATTTTTTAAATTATTGCTGTTTAAATACCAGAATGTCGAGTTTTAATTTCAGATCGCTGCAATTTCAATCTTAAGTTTGAGCTTTGTAATTTCAATATATATTTTTAGAAATGTTAGTGTTTTTATTTGTTAAAATCTACATAGTGAAAGAGTTTGGAATTCAAATGTTTATTATTCAATATTTACTAATTTATTAATTTTAAATACACATTCTTGAAAGTTGAGCAAATGTAAATTAAAAACTTCGCAATCAGACAATTTCAAAATTAATCTTGAAAATTGTACAATTTTAAGTGTTCGCACAACTGAATTAAAACTACATATAATTACAAGGTCTCAAATTTTAAAATTTGTATTTGAAAGTTGACTAATTTACTATTTTTAAATCAGAATTCTCGACACTTCAAAAATTTGAATAGAATTTGAGTTTTAGATCTGTTCTATTTGAAACTATTTCAATCAGTGCGTATTTAGAATTCATTAATTAATAAAAACAAACATAATTTTTAAAATAATTTATTATTATTGTTAATAATATCATCTTTGAATAATGCTCGCAATTGCGGTTTTTTATGAAATTAGTCATCTTTTGTTCACTTTTCACTTAAAGTGAGTTAATATTCAATTTACTATGGGAAAATAATTGTTTAAACAAATTATTATTGTCTATAGTTATCTTCTTCTATATTAATACTCGATAGCTGCACCTTTTTTTTCCGAATTTCTTAACTTTCATCCATTTTTCAATTAGAGTCAAGTAATAATAATTTCAAGTTGACAAAAATAATTATTTAACAAATGTATTATTATTGTTAATAATATTCTCTTTGCTTAATGGTAGAAAGTTGCGGTTCTTTTCTGAAATTTTAAACTATTTGTCTATTTTTTACTTGGAGTGACTTAATCATTATTTTAGTTGAACAAAAATAATTGTCGCAACAAATTATTATTGTTAATATTTATCTTCATCTATATTAATGCCACATAGTTGTGATTTTTTCTGAAATTTTTAACTATTAGCCCACTTTTCACTTAGTGAGGTAATAACTAATGCAACTTAATAAAAATGCTTGTTTAAACGATTTATTATTGCTTATAACTATTTTCTCTCAGATAAGTGCTTGAAAGTTGCGGTTTCTTCTGAAATGTTCCACGGGCTGATATCGAAATATGTTCAATTCCGAATTTTCATTTTGTCACTTGTGTAAGATAGCTTTTTTGTTTACAACAATTTTTTTAAACATTGGGAAATGAGCAAAACTAATTCATTGAACAAAGGAAAATGCTATTGAAAAAATTATTCATTTTGAGCTTCACTTATTATTTATTTATAACTAAAAAGTTAAAGCAAAACCAAAGATTTTAGAAAAAAGCAACTTTCTTGCATTACTCTAAGAGAATAAAGTTATAAACAATAATCAATTGTTTAAATAAGCATGTTTGTTAACTTGCATTCATTCTTACACCACTAAGTGAAAAGTAGAAAAAAGTTTAATAGTTCAGAAAAAGCCGCAACTTTTTAGCATTTATCTAAGAAAAGATAGTTATAGACAATTATAAATTGTTTAAACAACTATGTTTGTTAACTTGCATTATTTATTACTTTTATAAGTAAGAAATGGGTGAAAAGTTAAACATTTCAGAAGAACCCGCGACTATATTGCATTAATAAAGAAGAAGATAGTTATAAACAATAATAATATGTTGGAAGAATTATTTTTTCTAAATTCAATTAATTATTAACTCACCCTATGTGGAAAGTAGACAAATAGTTGTAAATTTTAGAAAAAACGCAACTTTCTAGCATTATTCAATTTGACTATTATTAATGATAATGAATTGTTTAAAAAAATAATTTTGTTAAATTTAATTCATTATTTGCCTCACTCTAATTGAACATTGGAGAGAAAGTGGAAAATTTTTGAAAAAACTGCAATTTTCTAGCATTATTCTCAGGCGATATTGTTAAAAATGATAATAAATTGTTTAAACAATTATGTTTGTCAACAATAATGAACTATATTCAAATTCGGAATGTACCCAATAAACTTAGTCTTATGGGGATTACCTCTCTCTAATTGAAAATGGGAAACAACAATTTATTTAAACATCTAATTATCAGTATAAAGTATTATTTCATGTATTAGAAACAATTTGCATTTACAAAAATGCAAGAAAATCATAATTAGCGCCATAAACTCGCAAAACCCATTTTTCTACTTATGGGTTTTTTTGGGACCCTATAAAACACACTTAGGGTGGTGATACTTGAAAAGTAATATTTTATTCATATTCTTTAGCTAATTGTGAAGAGAAATGTTGAGTTTCAACTCGATTCAGCTAATATGTAGGATTTTGAATAAAATATACAAAAACCTCTTTTTTTCTAATGGAAAATACGTGTTAAACTTCATGGGGCTTGCATAAGCTCTAAATATTATTTGTTTAAAAAAAGGATATATTTTTGTGTGGATTTGAGCAAATTGCTGGGCGTCACTCATGAAAATAGATACTGTGCTGACTGTAGTATCGAAATAATAACCAGATGACCTATCCAAAATTAGTCTTGACTTTGAAAGGTAATTCGCCGTCCAAAATGTAGATAAAATTTTTTTTCAAGAGTTGAAAATATTATTAAATTTGCTGTTAAATGAATCCCAGTTGACGTAATTTTGTCTTGTGGCTATTGAATTATCACGTGAGGCAGATAAAATAAAGTTCCAAGTAATACAAAATTTTGTACGTCAACTTCAACTTTTGGCAGGAGCTAGGAAAATGCATCCCTTAATTTGAAAATTCACAAAAGTGATATTTAGGACGCAGCATTTCATTTGAGCCATTAAACATTGAAAAATCTTTACGAGTTTATGAACATGATGTACAAAATTCCTTAAAAATCGAATTTTATTTTTGGTTTTCTCACGTCATAATTTAATACCCACAGAATTCAATTAGCTTTCAAACGGTTTTTTGGAAATATTTTTATCTCTCTTTATTTTGGACGGTGCAATTACAGTCAAAAAAATTGTTTTCCTGTGTATAATAATGTCAGGTTTGTATAATTGTATATAATATTTGTTAATAAAAATTGAGTTATTTAGAAAATTCATTATCTAATGAGTAAGTAATTTTAATGCTAAGATTTATTATTAGAACTTGCACCTGGGGAAGTAGGTAATCGACTCCTAATCCTTTCGTAAATCACGAACTCATCTAGAGTTATCCTTTTAAGGGTTAATGCATTATTAGCACGATCATGATGGAGTCTATAAACATTTCCATTGGACATTCTCACTATTTGACCCGTAGGATAATGTTGAAGAACTTGGATTGTTGGTATATCTATGAATGGTGGTTCAACCATTGATTCTGCAAGAAATAATATATCGTTTTTTATTATAGGTATAGAAAACAAGCAGGCGCGCTACGAGGGCAATTTTTTTGCCTTTCGAAATTTTTAGATTAAAATATAAAAGTAATATTAATACAAAATGTTTGTATTTTGGAGTAGCTACTATCTAAAATAAAATAAAAACGAGAACAATTTTTTGGATAATTCTACACAGCGTTTCAGGTAACAATACCGGGGGTAATATCGTCATACAAACAAAATGAAGATCGGTAATGGTAAAATAAAAATTAAAGATAATTTATTTTGCCCTTCACGATCTTCAATTATTTGCTTGCCGAGATTACACACAAAATTTGTACCTGAAACGCTCCAGATTCTGATGAAAAATCACTCTAAGGTTGTTTAACACTGTAACTTTAATTGAGAGGCCGAATTCTATAACCGCCTATACATTTTTCGTGCTAAACGGCTTTGGCCGGTGAAAACTTTTAAAAAACATTTAATTTTTAATTTTTAATTAGATATTATTATACGTCATTTAATTAGGCATCTTTATTGTCTCAATAAAAAGTTGTAACTTTTCCTAATTCTTGTAATTTCTTGATGAAATTTACGGAAAATAGGTTTTACTAGACTACTAGAAGCGCGCACATGCGCGCGCCAACTTTTGTATTAACTTTTATCATTCACCCAATTGTCGAGTAACTATTTATTTGTTAAAAGTTTTTGAATACTGAAATTCTTGCTGTAATTTGATTCTGAAAAAATTTATTCAGTGAATCCATGTAACGTAGAATGATTAGGTCCGTCCACTTAGCGCACCAACAAGGCAAAATGAAAAATGTCATACTTTTTTGCTTTGTTTTTGCAAATTTTATGCTCAAAAAAAATTTGTTTGCTCTTCAAACTTCCGAGATAAGGGTGGCGGCGCTAGCACGAAGTCCACTCAGCGCCGCCACCTATGAAAACTGACTAAAAATCATTAGAATGAAATAAACGATTAGGGTACATTTTTTTGTTTTTTCTTTGCTTTCTGAAAACCTATATGTATTACGTGTTCCAAAAAATTACCCTTAAGTCATACATACCTACCCCTCGTGATCAAAAATGTTCTATGAGTGTAAAAACAACCCGAAACAACGCGAAGATGATTCCGAACTCTAAATTAATTACTTAACACTTGACAATTCACCCCTTCTATAATTTTCCCCGGAAACTAGCCTTCCACGTAAATTAATGTAGCAGAACTTACATATACTTATAAAACGCATCAAAAACAATAATAATCATAAAACACTGTTAGGGGAGATTTTTGCTCTTTTTTTCTCTACGATGGCCAATATAAAATGTGATAAAAAGCTACCTCTGAGTGAAACGTATCAACATCTCGTAACTGAAAATTTCCTGAAAATATAAAAACAAGTTCAAACAATATAAACATGATTCAGAACTTAAAATTGACTAATTCCTTGTTGCAAATTTATGTATTCTATCAATTACCCCGTAAGTATTAATTAACGTATCAGTCGAATTTAATTAATTTAAAAAATAATTTAACAATCTACTGAAGTTTGAGTGTTCTAGACAATAATTTTCATCGCCAGTGTTTACAGGTAACACATTTTTATATACTATATTAAGCTGCAAATATTCATTCAAATGATAAAAATATCGTTAATTAATATCTTAAAGTTCAAATTGATTTTAAACTCTGAGAGTTCCAGATTACTCAGCTACTCGAATAATAGATTCCGGATTTTTTGCTCCACGAAATTAAAGTACATCATTCTTTTGCTAGTCAAATTCGAAGGTCTAGATTATTTTGTTACGCGATTAATAGATTCCCGATTTTTTCGCTCCTTGAAATTTAAGTACTAGATTTTTTTTCCTATTCGAGTTATTTTATTTATTTTTATTTGACAACAGCTTGCACGATACATATATAATACCTAATGCTAGCTGTGATATTTGTTTAGGTCAAAAGACTTGTACAAAGGGGTTGAATTAAACGATAAGCTACTCTATTACACTATTAACACAATGTACACAGTTTAAACTACGGAGACATTATAAAATCCCTTACTTTCATTACACTAGACAAATATTTAGCCACACGAAATAATTCTATTTTATCCGGGAAATTCAGGAGCGCGATCGAGAACGGACCAGAGGCTGCAAGACCAACCGCGGACTCGAAACAATCCTTTCTGACATCCCTGTGCATAGGGCATTCTGCCAGAAAATTAAACAGATTCTCTTCCACACCCAGGTTGCAGATTGTGCAGAGTTGTCCCCTACTGTACCAAAAAGAAAGATCCCCCAATGAGAATCTACCCCTCAAGTCTCCCATAAGACGCACCTGGGCAAGAAGTCTAATGTACCTAAACGGTATTCCGCCATAAAGGTACTGCTGTCCCATGGGAGCAATCCATAGGTGAGGCAGCACCTGAAGAGAGGATGTCTGACTCAGCATGTATAGGTTTATATCTCTAAGATAGGCCTCGAATTTCGCGAGGATTAAATCCTTCTTGTTTTCTTGAGATAAGGCTCTGAAATAAAATTAGTTTAGAGTGCCAAGATTCCGACTTGGAGGCTCGAAGGACTTGCAAAGATGAACCAGCGGCTATCTTAGCGGCAGTAACCCTTTTGGCACGCACCAAAATAAAGATACCGGAGCTTCCAAAAAGCTTGCCTAGGTAGGAATATTCCTGGACTATCTGCAATTGAGTGCCCTCAAACGTCAAATTTGGTATCAACGGAGGTCTGCCCCTATGGAAAACCATGGTCTTGGTCTTGGATCTATTGACTTGCAGATAATTGAACCTACAATATTCAGCAATAGCATTAATTTTTCGCTGGAGATTAATCCTAGTGTCAGCAAGTACAACTATATCATCAGCATATGCCAAAAGGATAACCTCGATCAGGTGATGAATTGAAATTCCCCTAAGGCCACGACTCAGCAAAAAACTTTCCAAATCCCCGATTGTTAAGATGCAGAAAATTGGGTTAAGAAGCTCACCCTGAAGGACTCCGCATTTCACGTCAACTGGTGACGTGGTGCCCTCTGGAGTGCGAATGGACATCCTAGCTGCATCATAAAGACTTTTCATTACTCGAATAAATTGTGTGCTGACACCTAGGCTTAATAATTTTCGCCAGAGCAGATCATGGTTGACTGAGGAGAAGGCTCTCTTGGAATCAATAAAACAGGCAAAACCCTTACGACGAGGTGTGGAAAGATGGATCTGTACGCTGAAGCTTAAAACAAAGATATGGTCCATACAACCTCTGGCCGCCCTGAAACCCGCCTGAAATTCCGGAAAACACTGACACTCATTCATCCACGCCACCAATCTGTCCAGGCGGATCCGCGTGAATATCTTAGCAATAACGTTTACTAGCGCAATGTCTCTTTATGAGGCTGGATCCTTTTTGTCACAACTTTTTGAATAGCATGCATGTAAGAATATTTGCACAATCTGAAGAAACCTTCTCATTCTGCCAGGCTCTACTGAACAAACATTCAAGGTAATCCGCTCCTAAATCGGGAAGCGCTCTATAAAATTCCGCAGAAATGCCATCTTCACCTGGCGCTTTTCCTAGTTTACATTTTCGTATAACAGAAATAATTTCGTTTTTGGAAACCGCCCCATCCAGGATAGGATGTGCGTTTACGGACCAAGCAAGGACAAGTCCAAGTTTAGGAGGGTACAACGAGTTCGCGAAGTCTTGCCACGTTTGCAGGTCGATACAATTTACATACGCAGGCGTAATCCTAAAAAAGTTGACTGCCCTCCAGAATTCTACAGAACCTCTCGCTGCTTCAAGAGCATTCTGGAAAGCCTTCTCGTGGTTTGCCTTCTAAGTGTTCATAAGAGATATGTACGCCCTTTTATCTGAATTATATTTAAGGATGTCCTCTTGCGCGAACCCAGACACTTAACAAATTCTTAGGTTTTTTTCTACCTTTTTTTCTACTGTTAAGACAGGCCCAGTCATACCATGGTTTCTTCCCCACAAAAGAGGAAGAAGGCTTAGCAATCATATCCGCTCCCGACGCAATTACGAAATATCTCCCTCCTAACCTCTCTCCATATCAGTTTCGCACTCGTGCACATATTCCTCACTGCAACAACATCCCCCTCCCTACTACCCATTCGTACATTTGACCCTTCAACGCAGATCGGTAGATGGTTGGAGCCAGTAGTAATAGGAATAAATTTAAAATCTATAATTATGTTGATTGAAGTAAGAGCGCAAGCCGCGAGATCGATAGTACTCCCACTTCCGCAGGACAGGCGAGTGAAGCTTGCCGGCCAATCACCACCGAATCTACGGTTGAGGAAAGCAAAGTCATGCACTTCCAAACATTCAACCAAAGCAAGAGCCCTTCTACAAACGTCACGATCCAACACGGATCTTTCCGCAAATGCATTTACCCCCTCTGGGAAGGCTTCATAAGGTACCTGGTTTAGATTACCAATACGCGCGTCAAAATCCCCAGCCAGAATTACGGGAATAGAAGGATATGATTCCTCTAGCCGCGCAGGTACTGAATCCAAACTTTCACAAATTGACTCTCTGTCTAGCCCCGGATTAAAATGTATCAAGCCGACTATAAATTGTGATAAAGACAAAGCGCACTTTATGAAGATTCACTCAGGGGATATATCACGTGCTACTTAAGCATACTATTTTCCGTTTACAAATATGATTAAGCCAGCACTTGCTCTACCAAATTTACTCACTTTTGTTGCACTCGCCGAGAAGCATTCATAATGAGGAAGCCAGGAGGGAAGAGCTACAGGAATCGCCAGGAGCCACGTTTCACATATGCAGAGAATATCGCTATCCAAGATAGCCGTTAAAATATCTCCCAGTTTAGCAAACCCACGACAATTCCAGAAGCCAATCCGAATGTCTCCCTCCGCCCCTACAATAGTGTCATTCGCTATTCTTGCGAAAGTTTCTGGTATCTCTTCGGGGTGTCAATTTCTTGTGTTGACTAGACGAGAGTGCGCCATCGGGATTCTGATTTCCGGAGAGAAGGTCTGTAATTGAGCCAGACTTGTTTGTTGCCTTTTCCCAGTTGAGGATGCTGAATCAGGCCCAGATCCACCTCGTTTCGGTGTTCTTTCTCTCTGTCTCCTAACGGTGTTTCTCGCGACGAGAAATGTCTCCGTCGAACTAGGAGGAGAGCCTATGCCCATCGAGTAAATGTCGTCCTTGGATAGGGTTTTTCCATTATAAGTTAAATCGTTCCGCCTGATTTAGACATCGTACCCATGTTCCGACAGTTTCCTCTTCGTCTCCCGTAGACGTTTTCTCAATTGTCTCTCCATCTTTGACCTGTCGCTTGTCATCGAAAAACCCATAAACGAAAAATCGTTAACCCTTTCAAAAATACGAGGCCTTTGCGATGGTGAGCCTAGCTTGATGAGGACCGGTCTAGAGCCTGGATTTCTTCCTAAACGGGTAGCTGATTCCACCACAACAGACTCCACCTTGGCCTTTGAAAATACCTCGCGAACAGTCCGCATAATGCGTTTGTTAATAGGGTCAGTGTCTTTGAGCTTGTGCATTATTACATTTTTTGCACATGCATCTCTCCGGAGGTGAAGAACTTCCTCATTAGTGAATTAACATCATCTTCCAGCACGGCATTTCTCTTCTCAAGCTCCTCGTTTCGGATCTTCAAGGCTTCAGCCTCTCCTTTCAGGATCAAAAGATCATTTCTAATCTGGTCCACCGAACCCTTTAGCTTGGTCATATCGGCCTAAGTTGCCGACGAATTCTCTTTTATGGAGGTAAGGAGAGCTTCAAACCGCTAAACGTGCGAAGCTGCCATCCCGGGTTTCATCATCTCACAATACGGTAGTGAACAGTCAGCTGATTACACGTGAGAGACTGATGTTTATTGGACAGATAGTACGGAGAAGCGCTGCAAACACACCACTTCAAACACGGTTTTTACACCAAAACAGATGAAATTCAATTGCACCAACGAAGCACCTGTGAGATCGACACCCCCTCCACCTTGCATGCAAAAAATCAGATCGAGCTTTAGTCAGAAAAATAGAATATTAGCGGAATTATTCGGCGCGACACCAAGCGTGACTAGCAGGCATGTCGCTACAAGAATAATAGGTTACAGTTTTTTTACTCCTCGAAACTAAGGTATCGGATTTTTATGCTACTCGAAATTCAAGTACTGAGTTGTTTGCTACTCTAATGCTAAGTGCTAGGTTATTCTGCTACACGAATGATAGATTCTCAATTTTTTTGCACCTCGAAAATAAAGTACCGGATTTTTTTGCTGCTCGAAAATAAAGTATCGGATTTTTTTAAATGTATAAATTCCTGAAAATAATCCAAGAATCTTACGATAAAATTTGGACAAACACCACAAACTGCTCCTATTGCAATTCCTGAAAACAACATAAAAATTTGTTTCTTTGGACAAAAATAAAAAAGAGGACAGAAAAATGAGAAGGCAACCAACCAAATCCCCTTTCTTCTCTTTTTATTTCTTTCGTCTTTTTAATTTTTATTACTTTGAAATCACAATAAATAAGCATGGATAATATTCACCAACGTTTCGGTGCTCACATAGCATCCTGATCAAGGTAAGAAAACTTAGACCAGGTGGTTTCCGGGCGATATGCATAAAAGTTCGAGAAAAAAAAATTTCCAATGCATTTTCGGATGACCCTTCGTTCAGTACACAAGTAACACATATGTTGATAAAAATTTCACTTTTTTCGCACACGTAAAGATTGAATTTGTCATACATATTTTGAAAAAACATCTTAGCTCTTAATCTAATAAGGATTTGTAGAAAAAAGTATTACAGCTTGAACTGAAAATTTTTCAAATATATGTTACAAAAATTCTAACACATGTTGGAAAAAAATTCAGTTTCTTCCTACACGTATATTTTAAAAATATTTTGGCAATAAATGCAGTTCATTCTGTAATAAGGATTTGTAAAAAATGAATTATTACAGCTTGTACTGGAATTTTTCCAACATATGTTACAAAAATGGTAACATATGTGAGAACAAATTTTGGTGAAATTCAATTTATCCATACACGTAAAGATTGAATTAAAACCTTCTAAAGAAATTATGCCAAAAATTAGGCGAAAGATGCACAATGATAATAACATATGTTTCATCTGGTTCATAGTAAAATGCAAATTTTTAATTATAATCGATATCTGGATGTTAGATAGTTCACTGTATGATTATTGTTTTGGTAGTATATAATATTCTACTTACGAACTGAATCAAGATACATTATAAAAGTGAGAAGCACAGGGAAAATTAAAATCTCCATGTTTCTAGAGACAAAGAATGACGAACGAATTACGAAAAAATTATGAAGGAATTACTAGAGTTGCGACTGTGACAAGATTCTGCATACGTGTCTTACTTGCTTATATACTAGTCATTATCACATTATTGACAAAAAGGATTACCTGCATTTAGGTGGGGAAATGAAGCGAAAGAAATAAACTGTTATGTAATACGTATTTTTCTTGCTGTGAAATAGAAAATCTTTATTTACTATCCTTGGAAATGTAAAGAGTAGACCAGACCTGAAGGTGAGAACTTAGAACCGTAAACGAGCGATAATAAAAAAGAATTTTCACAATAGCTACGTATTACATTTTTACATTCTCATCAGTTTTTCAACAGATCTCCTCGTTTTGAGACCCCCTGAACCCGAAATTCAAGTTTTGGGATGGCTTCTGTCTGTCTGTCTGGCCGTCCGTCCGTAAACACAATAACATTCGAAAAAATGAACGGATCGAATCGAAATTTGGCACACTTTTTTCAGGTCCTAAAAGAAAGGACGTGTTCGTTAACCAGCCATTTTGGATTGAAATTCCAAAAGTTAGAGCATTTTCAAAATTTTTGAGACAAGTTTTTTTAAAATTTAAAAATTTTTTGTACGGCAATTCGTAGTATCCAGGAAGCCGAACAATTTATCCTAATGACTTTTTTCGATGAAAAAAAATTTAATTGAGTAGAAAATTAAAATTTTGAGCCAAACAGCGTAGGATATAAAAAAAAAGTAAAAAGAAGAAAAACGTTTCTTTTTGAAATCCCTACAAGATTATCATAACAACTTTTTGAATTTTCTTGAAAAATTGAAAATTTAAATTTTGATCGCACAAAAAATAATGAAAAATAAAAAATTACGTTTTGTGGTAACACGCATCCATAATCGTTTAAGCAGTACTGCTTAAGCGATTATGGATGCTTGATCATGGATGCTTGAAGTCACGTTCAGCCCACGTTCTCGATAGGTATTATTTTTTTTTTCTAGTTTTTATCCTTGCAAGAAAAACTATCGCAATTACTCCGTGACCTTCTAACGCGAAATTGCACGTAGAATCCGAATTTTAACAAGTTAAGTGTGCATCTTCCTTTTTTAATAAATTTTTCTTCCATGATACGGAGAGGATACGATGAGGATACTATAAGGATACGCTGTAGCGTATCCGTTCCGTTCATTCGGTCCGCTAGGCAGATCACTTCAGATCAGTTCTTTGTCTGATTCAGTTCTCTCGACGAACAGTATCGGTTGCTCCGCGAATTATAAACGTTTGATTTTCAATTAAAGCACCTTTTTATTGTGAGAGTGCGTGACCTAATTATCTACAAATCAGCAAATTAACAAAAGTGATAATATTGCAACAAATTTAAGTGTTTAATTTTACAAACAGAACCTTTTGCGATCTCAATATCAGGAAAACGTTTCAACGTTTTTTAGCAGTAACGAAACAGGAAAAATTTTTCAGTACAAAAAAAAATACAAGTATCTACAATTTAAATTTGGCGGCGTTCACGGAAATTCAACAACTCTCCACCAGAGGAGCAGAATACCAGGACAGGGCTGACTCGCTAAAACTGGACAGGGCAGAGACGTAAAAATAATGATAATAGTAATTTTAAAATTAGGGAGATTTCGCATAGCGTTCCGTATCTTGCAATAAACGCTAAAGTCACGTGATGACGTTTTTGCGCATGCTCTGCGTGTTAAGTGTTGCGTTTTTCCGCTATCCGACGTTCTTTAGCATACCATTTAGCGTTTGCCGTAAGCCACGGAACGCTATGCAAAATCTCTATATTATCTTAAAAAGTAAATAAAATTATAAGGAGCCAAGAAATAACTAATAAAAATACATAAATAATTATTAGAATAATTATTTATGAATTTTCCATTATTGTTCTCTTGGTTTTTTAATAACATTGTGTTTTATAAAGAACTGACTGTAAAATGATAACAAATATTTTTAAATTTAAAGTGGTATTCATTTTAAACTTTGAACAACATTTGTTTATCTATAGGAAAATGATGAAATTTTTCTCTACGCGTTGATGGACAATCTAATACATAACACTTCTGTTTTTCACTTGGAATCTGTCGGGGTTTCATGTTTGAATTTTCGATCAAATGAATTTGCGGGAATTTACCTACATAACTGCCAAATTAAAAAATCAAAACAAAGGACGTCGGGAGGGAAAACCGCAACGCCGGCCTAGAGTTCTGTGTCGGTTATATAACTTTGAGAACGGTAACGAGAACGAGAATATTAGCGAGAAATGAATTCTCTGAGAATATATGAGAATTTAAGAATTTATTCTAATTAATCAAAAAATTAAATTTATTCGTTTACCTAGAACAATTTATTAATCTTCAAATTATTAAAAAAATATTTTAAATATAAACTAAGCAACTAAATAAAATAAATAAAACTAAATAAAATATCAAGTATTTAATATAAAAAATAAAAAACAAAGCAGGAAAATTAGTAAGTAATAAATAATATAAAACTGTTGAAGGATAAAGGAAAATAACTTTTTTCCGGAATATAATTCTTCTAATATTGAACTATTTGGTTGAAAATTCGTTTTTGGTTAAAAAGTATTTTGTCAACTGAAAATTGAATCCTGTCACTTTTAGTTGAACGCTTCCCTTTTTTTTTCTCAAAAATTCATTTCTCTTGATAATTCGTTTTTTTTTTTAGTATTTAAGTAATGGCGATATTATTTAAAAACAACAATTTCAACATAGTAGTCACATGTTCAACCAATGAAATGAATTTGTAACTACATATTAAATATACATTTTCAACTAAAAATGAAAGAGTTAAATTTGCATCAATTTCATCAATAAATAAATAATATAGAAGTGTTAAAGGATAAAGAAAAATAACTTTTTTTTGGAATATAATTCTTTTAATATACATGAATAATCTTCCCGCAGAGTTTTCTAACGCTTTGAGACTTATCTACAATCCGAGAGCAATTGTAATTTACATGTACCTTCAAATACTTAGCAACAACTGCTCTCGCTAGATGCAAGGCATGATTTTCGATTGGAGCCTGATCATTAGAATGGTCCTTTATTTGTGAAAAAAATCTCGACAATTAAAAAGGAAATCTTTCAGGACTTCATTTGTTAGTCAAAGCTCCTGCATGTACTCCGATTCTATCCGCCCATTCCTGTTTTTTAATTGGATTTTTCGGAAACCTTTGAAATATTATGGTATAAGATAATAAACAAATCTCAAAGAAAGCAGGTAGGAACTTCTCAGTTCATGACCTATTTATGACCTATCAAGCTTCACTAAGTTTGGCAGGTTATGTAGAACGTAACCTTCCAAACTTTCTTCTTACTCGTCTTTCCTGTATAATTACTGCAAAGAGGAACTACATAATTCACCATTTTTCTCTTGTCGACTTCTCACAGTTTAACAAGAGAAAATAAATGCAAACTTTAAAAAAAACAATGCATACGATAACCTTCGTACTTCGTACGATTGTAGATACACAATATATATCTACATACATGATTTTCGTCATGGTAAGATGGCGTCCTTCCCTCCTGAAACAATCCACCCCGCAACGAGATGTCCAGTCCATGATTGGAGTCCCACCCCAGGGCCGCTCATGGCCTTTTGCAGCTTCTACGAACGTCTACTAGTCCGGACGCCAGACCCACTTCCGTCGGATTCGCGTTTGATAAGCAATGTCGTTAATGATTCTTGTTCAGACTGATCTCCTGATTCCGAATCTGCGTGATACCCCTCTGGCATTTATGGCGTTCTCGAGATATCAGCGATTAATTAAATTTTCATAATCGATTAATTATTACATTACCGTTCAATATTTTCAAACTTTTTCTTTTACATTTTTGTAGACGAAAAGGAGAGGAATAAAAGTTCTCCTTACGCTTATTCGATGAGACCAATACTTTTGGCAAAAAACGCGCTAAAAGGTAAAATAATGGAAAAAAATTAATCTCCTTTCTGTGCTGAGTAAAATTGTTTTATTTGAAAAAAGTTT
>CAKNWT010302941.1:0-14337 GCA_932066315.1 Andricus coriarius | reverse complement strand
TAAAGAACTTATAAGGGAGTTGCGACGGCTATACCCGGAATATTCCGTTAAGCTAATCGTCTTGATCATCGGCGCTCTTGGAGGTGCCAAGGTTTCACTGGTTAATAGCCTGAAAAGCATCCCTGCGTGTCAAAAAAATGCCAAGACACTTGCGGGCAAAATGCAGAAGGCGGTCGTCCTTGGGTCGCTGCGTGTCCTCAGGGTGCACGAGACTTTTGCCGGATCATCGTATTGAATCCGTCGCAGACTGTAACCACCTATCTCACGGTCGTGAGACGTGGTTGCAGCTGAAATTTTACCGCGATTTCGCTGAGAGCGGATGCAATTTTTCGGATTAGCACCTGCTCCCAGCGAAATCCTGCGGTTGTCCTTATGACAAACTTTTAACTATATATATATATATATATATATATGCTGCATAAAAATACAAAAAATAAATGGAAAATTAGGATTTCTCTTTCGAAACCTTCTTGGCTAGACCTATTTACTTATGTTTGGAACTCTTTTTCTTTTTCATGCAAAGTCGATTAAGTTTTCAACCAAATCCATTCAACCAACCAATGAAAACAAATTTCCAAAAATAAAGTACTTTGTAATTTAAAACATTGCATAAGCGGCGAATTTCTTTATTCCGTTTGTTTATAACAATCACATTTTTCATAAAATGTCAATGTACTGCTCCGGAATATCACTGGCAGAAAAACTGAAACAAATTTTCAAAAGAAGTACCAAAAATCTTTTACAAAGTGCTTAAGCTTAGCATTTGTTTATATTATTTGTTTATAACAATGAGAAATATATTTCCATTTATTTTTATATAATGCTTGTACATGACTTTCCATTGGATTACAATTACGTCACTTTATAAATATTCAAAATCATTACAAAATCTCAGACACAGTATATAAAATATAGCTGAAATGAATACTCTATAAAGTTTGTAGAAACATATTTTTGCAATTTATGTACCAGAAAGTGGCCATCGTCGCTTAAGGTTCAATTTTCAATACTGTTGGTAAAAAACATGACAACAATTTGTATTCTTTTCGATACGCTATCCACAAATTTGTTATTAAAGGCATTGGGAAACATTTAAAATGATACTTTAAATGTCCTTAATAAAAGTTAAGAATTAATGAGTCGAAAAAGAGTGTTAAGTCATCATAATTACAACCTGAACGCTCAGGCGCTCAGAGAAGCAGATTAACACTTTGAAGATGTTATCTCGGTATTTGTCGAACGATTTATTTGAATTTCGTCTTTTTGACTTCTCAAACGACATGACAAAATCACACTCGCTCGCAAGAGAGCAGATGAAGAGTGCCGAGGGGACCGCTCTCTGGCCGAACTTTCGTGGTCAACCACACTGTGCATGTCTAATATTTCGCATACTGGCATGTCAGATTCCGCCTCTATTGACAATTTCAAATATGCATAAACCACAATTATATGTTTCTTTACAGGATTGCTCAATTCAATTCTTAAATTATGAAGAAAATTAATAATTGGTTTCCGAGATGACAAATCTAACCTTGACGTTTACGACCATTTTAATTTTACTATTACACCCTCTCCTTCCAAACCGTAACGTCAAGGTCGAAATTTGATAATTCGTCTTATAAAAATATGCAATTATTACTAATTGACAACTTTAGAAAAATTTTACCTGCGACATCTGTAACTCTATTTGTGATATTAAATTAATTCAAGTTTTCATAGTGTCATAACTTGCATAATGAACTGTAACATGATTTAAATGGAATAAACATAACATGTTCCTGGAAATTCATTATATACTGAGAATAATCATGGCAACGCATTTTAATATCTAATTGAAAAGAGATATAAAAAATTATATTTAAGTAATATTGATAACGATCCAGTCTTTAATCGCGTTTTTCATATAACGAATGACTAATCTTGTTAAAAGAAAAGTTTTACAACTCAAGGTACTTATATTATAGTTAGTCGGATAAGGAGTGACTAATCATGTCAAATGAGAAGTTTTACGACTCAAGATACTTAGATAATTGAACAAACAAAACAAAACAAATTTCGATGGCTTCGCATACGTAAAATAAAACAAATTGACAAGGCCCTCGCAGGGTAACGATAGTGACTACTGTCCTAGAACAAAACAAAATTATTGTAAACTAAATAAGAAGGACTTCGGTTCTGTACATAAGTTCAGTCCTAGCTACAGGGAAGTCTAATATTTAAAAGTTGAATTTGTGAACTTGAAGCATGTAGATTACTTTGGTGATTTCTTATACTTTGTCGGGATGATGACTTTGATCTCCTGACCATCTTCGAGTTCTGGTCTCTCCATCATTACTTCGTCAAGACTTTTTTTGGCGAATGGTGAGGTTAAGGCTTTAGCTGCTAGCCTCCGTTTTCCTCTGACAGTTGTCTTGCGCTTTGTGCATTTGGATTTGCGGGTTTCCTCACAGCCTGAAGAGCATTTTCTCTGATTAGGAATCTCCTTAATCTATAAGGGTAATCCTCCTGATCGTCGAATTTAGCCTTAACCTTCCTCTTTAGTTCTTCTTCTCCTGAACCAACCATGTATTGATGATCAGTTGGAATCATCCAGCTAGGCCAGGTGGCGTAACTTAATCTTAACCAGTCGACAATTCCTTGGTGTTGGACGTTACAATCTGGACATTCCGGACAGAAAAGCGATTGATCCCTCGAGCAGCCAGGGCATCGTCCGACAGCCTGCTCGTGTTCTGTCCCGTGAGGATAGATGCATTCTTTGGTGTAGAATCCGTCTGCTCCACAGACTTGGCAGAATCCCGGTCGAAATGGCAAGTTACAATTCTTGTCATTGTGGGTTTTTGAACGGCAGTTTACACATCCAGCGATATGCTGTTTTCCGACACTGGATACGAAGGTCTGTGTTCCTCGGTCGACCTTCGTGCCCTGCATCTTTTTGACGAGAACCTCGGCACGCATCATTATTATGTCCTTTAATTAGGATTGACTCACTATGCGGCAATCCGTCATGTAGGCAGGCTGAGCGGTGCCCTTTGGGTTGACGAGGTTTGGGACTCCTAATTCCTTCAAAACGTCTTCAAAAGATGGTAGATCATCGAGAGGTAGTGGTCTTACCATCACTTATGGTGCTGTGACTGCCTTGGTGTCATCAGTGGTTTTTATATTTTGGGTTGGATGAGTTCCACTTGCAATTCGATTTCGTTGCAGGTTCTCAGCGTAAGCCTGAGATGTAGTCATCCTGATTGGTGTCGTTAACTTCAATTTTGGTGGTGGCAGGTTCTTTATTTCTTCTAGCAATGACTTAGCCTCCTGGCTAAATTGTACCACTTGGGAGACGTTAACCGTGCACATTGGTAACATCAGCTGTCGAAGGCGTTTTCCCAGGGTCTGTGAACTTCTCATCCTTTGTCTTAGATGTCAGATCATCCTCAACGCTGTCAGTTTCAGAACATTCGTCAGCTGATGTCTGGCTGTGTTCGACTTTCTTTTGGAGTTTGATCGCCTCCAACTGCGATTGGATTTCCTGCTGTTGATCATGGAATCGTTTGAATTGCCTCGAGAGCGTATTCTGAAGAGTTTGACCAGAACTCAGACTTTCAGAGTCGCCCATGATGACGGGTCCTGCTGCTTGTGGCTGGAAACCAGTTTCTCGACAATTTGACTAAGTCGATACTGAAAATACACATTACTTAGCCCGAAAACTTTGACGTGGTATTTTTAAATCGCTTACACTATATTCACCAACCAATTTACCGGTTTTGTCTGTCAATTCAGCTGTCGTCGATCCCAAAACCTTTCTAACAAAGGCTGGCCCCAAGTAACGATGTGACAATTTTGAGGAATAACTCTCAGCTTTATTGCTTAACTTTTTGTTGAGGCAATATACTTCAGTTCCGACGCTAATTTTTACTGACTTCAATCTACCCGAATTGGCTTTGGTGAGACGTTATTCGGAGTACTTCTTTAAACGACTTTCTATCTTATGACGAAACTTATCTATTTTACCCATTCGCTTAACCCAGCAGTCAACTGAAAAATCAGTGGAGATCTCTTTTTCATTTTCAAGGGATTCTGTTACGTGCTTAATAACAGCTTCGCGACCGTGATTCAGAAAGAAGGGCGATATTCTACTGCCTGAATGTGGTACAGTATTGTAAGCTACTTGGATTTTCGACAAGTTCTCGTCCCATTCCTTGTGCCTGTCATTAATAAACGCTGATTTCATTGGTTTAATCGTCCTATTAACGCGCTCGACCAGATTACTTTGAGGGTGAGCCAATGGGGTAGTTATGTGTTTAAGTCCTCTAGCTGTCAATAAGGCCTTTACGTCTTTGTTAACATATTCAGTTCCATTATCTGTAATAATGGATTTTGGAGTACCCCAGCGATCAAAAATCGTGTCAAGTACTCTGACTACATATTTGCCAGTTCTCTGTCGAACTGGAAATAGCTCAATATATTTCGTGTATAAATCCTGAACGACGACTAGGTTAGAATTTCCCTTTTTTGTTCGCGTTTGCGAGACCACGGTATCGACAGATAATTGAGCCCAAGGAGATGGCAACGGTCTTGCAGTTAACTGTCCCTTCATAGGTCTTTGATTATATTTTACTTTGACACAAAATTCACAATCTTCAACGTATGACTTAACATCAAAGGTCATTCCTGGCCAATAATAATTTTGCCGAATACTATCTAGTGTTTTATCTTTACCTAAATGACCTGATTGTGGAGTGTCATGATTTTCGCGTAGGACAGTCAGAATGTCACCGGGTTTGATAACTTTTTTTCAAGGATCCTCATCATCTATCAGGGCTTTTTCGTAATCGGGGCGATAGTAAAACAGTTCGTTATTTTCGATTTTCCAATCAGAAAATCTGTCGGACTGCTCTTTAACCATTTTGATTTTCGTCTCGTACCAGTCTTGGTCACAGATCGTGTTTAACTGAATGCGCGCCAGAAGAGTTTCCTCAATAACCTTTTCCCAACCATTAGGGTCAACATCCAGATCAAACATTCGAGAGAGCGCATCAGGTGCCTCGTTTGTTGTACCTCGTCTATGTTCGACAGTCATGTTGTGTTGGTAAAGATAAATTGCCCATCTTGCCAGACGGCCTATAGGATTTTTTAACCCGTGAAGCCATTGCAATGCCTGATGATCTGTGGCAACTTTAAACGGCATGCCCTCTAAATAACACTTAACTTTTCCACAGCCCAAACTACCGCTAAGCACTTCCTCTCAGTAGTTGTGAAGTACAACTCTGTGCCTCTCAGTGGCTGACTGAAAACCTCTACTAAATTGTCATCACCTGATTCCGGGTATTTTTGTACGAGAATCCCGCTTAATCCAAAATCACTAGCGTCTGTATAAAGTACAAACGGTTGTCCAGGTATAGGGACATATAAACGAGGGGCTTCGATAAGAGCCCTTTTTACTTCTTCAAAGGATTTTTGCTCGACATCAGTCCATTTCCAAGGGACTTTTGTACTCGTCAACTCATTTAAGGGACTCTGAATCCTAGCCACGTTCTTTAAATGTCTATGGTACCAATTAACAAGGCCATTAAATTGACGTAACTGTGTTCGATCTTTAAGGACTGGGAAGTCTATAATTGATTGTATTTTTTCAGGATTAGGTCTCATACCAAACTCATCGACAAGATATCCCAGGAATTTAACTTCTTGACAAGCAAAACTATTCTTATCGCGGTTTATAATTAATTTTGCCTCCCTATAAATCTCGAATACTAAAGATAACATAGCAAGATGCTCGTCGAGATCCTGACTGACTATAATCCAATCATGTAAATACGTGAGAACCTTGTCACACTATTTATTGGGCAATTTTCGATCTAAGATTAGACCTGCGAAACGCTTCTTTAAAATGTCCATCAATCGCTGGAAGGTTGAGGGTGCTCCAGTAAGACCGCAGGGCATTCTTTTCCCATGAAATAATCCCTTTCCCTCTACAACAAATGCTGTGTACTTTCGACTCTCTTCATCCATGGGAATTTGATGGAAAGCTTCACTCATGTCAAGAGTCGAAATTATTTTAGCTTCGTGTAATTGTGACAAGATAGACCTCGTATTATGTAAGGGGTAAGCTGGCTTTTTAGTTTGTCGATTAAGGGGCTGATAGTTAATGCAGAATCTAAGACCACCATTTGCTTTTGGGGCCACCACTGGCGAGCAAGCCCATTCGCTATTACTTCGGGTGGTATATCCTGCTTTCAATAGTCTATCAGTTTCTTCGTCAATAAATTTACGAATAACTTCGCTTCGACGGTATGGCTTTTGGCGATAAGGTGTTGGATCGTCCAACTCGATTTTATGTTTCATCAGAGGCGTCTCACCGGTCGATTCCGTGTCGAATTTAACGAATTCAGCGTCCAGAAACTCTTTTAACCTTTGAGTTTCGTCAACCGAAAGTGTATGTAATTCGCTTAAACCGATGGAATTATCTGAAAAGGGGTAAACGTGGTTACTTCCACTTAAAGTCCACGTTCGTGAAAACGGATCTACCAAAACCTTAAAATTTAGCCAAAAGTCCATCCCGAGGATCAATTCACCCGACAGTTCCGGCAAAATACTAAACCTTTGGGGTCCATAAACATCGGATATGTCTATCAAAAAGCCTACTCCTCCAAGTCCATTAGTCACTGACGTATCTCTAAGACGAACACCCGCCCGAGATGACAGATCAGATTTCAAATTCTGAATCTAGAGATGTTTGACCCGTTGGTAAGCTGCCTAACTCAAAAACGATCTTTCACTGCGACTATACCACGGATTTTTTCACCACAAATAGAAATTTCGATAGGTATTTTTATCGATTCAAGTGGTTCGTTAAGTGCATCACTAGAACAATATATTCTACGCTGAGCCAGTCGATGAATACTATGTGGGGGTAAATGAGGAGGTTACCAATTTCTATATAAAATTAGTTTCCGTTTTTGGTCAACTTCAACAACGTTATTACTTTTGCAATTTTCATCCGTTAGGGATAATAAAGCGGCTATTTCCCTCGTTGATCCACCCATTTCCTTGTGTATTAACTTTTCTAGTTCACCGCCTGACTCATCTGAGTCACATGAGGTTTCTTCCAATATTTGCAACTCAAATAATTCACGGTCTTTAATCCCCAATTTAATTCTATTGACTTCACTCGACTCATCCAGATCTTTAATTTGATCAATTAAAAATGTCTGTCGGTTGTTTTCGCCTTCTTTTATTAAAAAAGGGTTGTGTGCAGTCTCGGCTGGGCCCGTTTGTACAGTAACTTGAGGTGTAGCTATTGAGGGCTTTTGTCGTTTCCATGAAGACTGGGACAGTTTTTATTTATGTGGCCCACATTTCGACAGAGACAACACACTAGCTGTGGTTCCGATGTACAGTATCGTAACGTATGTCCTACTTGTCCACAATTATAGCAAAATAATTTTGTGCGATCAAAAGGAGGCTTAGTATTGTCAATTTTTTTCTGTTCGTCGCGAGAATTATTGGAGACATTTTTATTTGCCTTGTCATTCTGATTTGCTTTGTTTTCAAAGCTTTCTAAGTTCTGCTCCAATCTCTGACGACCTAACGATTTAGAGACAACGGTTTTCTGCCCCTTGTTCGAGTTTTCGGTATGTTTACGTTGTAACGCGTTTCAGTGGGTGACTTGATCACCATCATAATCATCGTAAGTCACTTTTGGTTCTGATTCGTTACCGTCTTCGTCAATAGAGTCGAATTGACCCTGCACATAATTCAACTCGGTTTTAGTAACCCGTGGGCGAACTTTTTGAGATTCGAATGATCTTTGATACAAATAATTTCGTTCATTAGCATAATGGAGGAAATCAGTATAACTCTTCAAACGTAGATTCAGAATCTCGAAGGCGAGTCGCGGATTGAACTTTGTTAGGATCTGTTTTAACTGTTCCCTAAATTCAGGTGGATACTGCATACGTTCAAAAATAAGTCTGGCTCGACATGCGAATTCAGCTAGTGTTTCGCTCTTTTTACGTTTTAAATCGTGTACCTGGAGAAGGAGATCAGCGTCATCTTTTTGAACTCCCCATTCATAGCGAAATGCGTGAGAAAAATCTTTTAACGTACGCCACGAGCTTTTATTAACTAAGTACCACGACCTGTACGAACCTTCAAAGATCTTAGACAAACAAGGAACAAACAGATCCTTATGTATTCCGCTAATACTTAAGTAATCTTTCAAAATTAATAAAAATTGCTCCGGATTTCTTTCAGTTCTTGGAAATGTAATTTTCCACGAGCTGACTATTCGACCTATTTTCATTGCAATGGAACTCTCGCTATTCTCAGAACTGATAGAATTTCTGTTTTGCCTTTGGTTCAACCACGGCGTGTCTCGTGTTGTTTGCGAATTACCCGACGTATTGTGTCGAAAAGGTCGGTCACTGTCACTGGAGTCATCATCCCTCCAAGAAAACAATGAACCAGTTCTTCACCAGGACGGAGAATCTCGACTCGTTGAGGGTATACCGAACGAATCAAATAAGCGAACTGAAACGCGACTGCTGCTACGATCCCTATCATGACGATTTTGAGAGCTTTGATTTGAATTCTGCGACATTTGACGATATTATTCTTCAGTAACGTAAGTCTCTGTCGATAACACAGCTCCACAAAAAAAAAAAAAGTTGTCTACCCCAGAAACCAGAATAGGCTTACCCTACGTTTTTGGGGTCGCTGAATCCGAATCCGGGGTCCGTTTGGCTCCATCACGTCATATTTCGTCCCTAACCTCAAAAAACATGAAAATCGCTGTTTTCAGGTAAAATATGATTCGTACCTATGAAAATAGGTTATATCCTATGTTTTCGAGGTCGCTGAGTACGAATCCGGAGTCATTGTGGTTCTAGGATGCTACGCTACGTCCCTAACCTCAAAAAAGACGGTGAATTGGTAATTTTATGTGAAATATGTATTTTTTCAATGCAAAGTGGTCATAGCCAATGTTTTCGAGGTTGCTGATTACGAATTCGGAGTTTTTGTGGTTCTATGACGTCACACTTTGTCCCCAACCTAAAAAGAAAAACAGTTTATTGGTAATTTTATGTAAAACATGTATTTTTTTAATGCAAAGTGGTCATATCCTGTGTCTCCGAGGTTCGTGAGTACAAATCTTGAGTCCGTTCGGTACCACTCGTCCGAATCCTCGTTCAGCGAAAGTTGAAAGCTAGTCGAAAATCTGTTGATGCTGTTGACAGCATTGTCCAGATAACAACCGTAAGAACCAGCAATTCGCATGTTCTCGCACTGCATAATTGTATGTTTGGATATCAGATCATGCATGCATTTTTTTCATGTTCTCTCAGTATTATCGTGTTGCTTGTACGAGTGACGAAATCCTGCTACTCTGACAGATTCTGTGAACGATGACGACTGCCCTGAAAGGGGATGTGTAGAATGAATTGTGTCACTATCTGTTGGAGTAAAGAAGCCAGTAGGAGCGTTCTGCCTTGCAGGGGACATTAGGATGTGAGGATGAAACCATAGTGTGTCCGCCGACGAGTTGACTTTGTCCTCGTCAAAGTCGGAAAGCTCTCATATTTAGCCCTAGAGAGGTATGAGAGTTATCACTTCCAGGACGGAAGACTCACCTGCGATCGACCGCTGACATTTCTGTCAACGGCATCAACTGATTTTCGACTAGCTTTCAATTTTCGCTGGACGAGGAAACGGACGAGTAGCGAGTCTTGACCGTTGAGTTAGGAGTTTTTCCGAAGTTACGCATCAAAGTTTAAAGGCTGGGACCGTGGTACCGAACGGACTCAGGATTTGTACTGAGGAACCTAGAAAACATAGGATATGGCCACTTTGCATTGAAAAAATACATGTTTCACATAAGATCACCAAAATTTACCGTTTTTTTTAGGTTAGGGGCGGAATTTGACGTCATAGAAAAGCAAGGGCTCCGAATTCGTACTCAGCGACCTCGAAAACATAGGCTATGACCACTTTGCATTGAAAAAATACATATTTTACATAAAATTATCAATTCACCGTCTTTTTTAGGGTTAGGGACGAAGCGTGGCATCATAGAACCACAATGACTCCGGATTCGTACTCAGCGACCTCGAAAACATAGGATATAACCTATTTTCATAGATACGAATCATATTTTACCTGAAAACAGCGATTTTCATGTTTTTTGAGGTTCGGGACGAAATCTGACGTGATGGAGCCAAACGGACGCCGGATTCGGATTCAGCGACCCCAAAAACGTAGGGTAAGCCTATTCTTCTGGGGAGACAACTTTTTTTTTGTGGAGCTGTGTAATTTGTCCATTAAGTGATGGTTGGGCGACTATAACTTTAGTAAATCGCGAGGGTGAGTTTTCAGCCACGTTTCTACTGTTATTTTCTAAATTATCGACTACCTCAGAAAATCGTGAACTCGCGTTTGAAGGGACAGTAGCGTCTGTCAAAGCATCATTTTGAAAGTGTACATGACGTAACTCTCTCTCAATTGATCCCCCTGTGTTTGTTGAAACGTTTCGTATTTGGGTACCTGTTTGGTTAATCGAAATATTTTCGGGTGTACAACCAGGGACTGAATCATCCTCCCTATAGGATATATTTTGACTGGGTCCAAACCTAGCAAAAGCTCCCAATCTGTTCGAAGGTTTTTCTAGTGTCTATTTTGAGTCCGAAGGCGCTGGTTGTTTATCGCGTCAGTGTTTGATTCATCATCAGCGGACCAATATGAGGGATCGAAATCCCCGGGTAATTTTGACAAAACGTCTCCCCCCACTGATCTGTGCCGGCGTGGTACATGTTGTACGGAATTGACGTTTTCGTCTATGGATCCAATTCGATCCAAATCTAGTGACATTAATTTGGCTAACAATTCCTGATGAGTTTTAATCATGTCAGTAAACTTCTTCGACATTGACTGGACCGACTGGACTGGTGTCTTACGACCTCTACCTCTACCGATACCTGTTAAGAAATTATTCCTATTTGTTAGAACCCTCTCGTTTAGACTTTCGGTTGGAGTCGGATTCTCCATTACGTCACTATTTGACTGATCCATGTCCTGAGTATTTGACATAGCTTCGCTCATTGGAATGGGATCTGTGTGATCAGCTGGGATTGACGCGTTATTATCTGTATTGACTCGATCTCTATCTTCTTTCAACACTTGGGCCTTATTAGGCTTTCTCTTCGGTGGTATTAAAAACATTGAATTTATAATAGATTAAAGAAAACGAATTTTAAGAAAACGCCCAGACAATGCCTTAATTCTCATATTCGATGTGTCCAATCCAGTTTTAAACTGATTAAATATTGGGAAAAGACCCAAGAAAACGACAATTTTATTTGAGGAATAATCAATGAGATTTGACGCAATTTTGATTACTTCTCCAATTAATTACTGAACAATAGCCTGAAGTTTAATAGTAGGCTGACGGTTTTAATTCAAGCTACCATTTTATGACATCAATTCATAATAGTTTTAATTTTATTCAATTGGATGAAAAGCCAGGACAAGGCCTACGCAGTTATTCCACAAAATAAATATTTACTTTCATATATTTATTTGTACAATAAAATAATCCGAACAAGATCCGAATAAATTAACCTTTAAAATCTCGACATTATTTGATAAGAGTAAGAGCAAGATTCAACTGTTTACCAAATTTCAAAATTCAGTTTCTATTTTGTGTCGAACAATTAGAGCGAGATCTAATTAATTCGACGACATTCATAATATGTAGGTAGATTTTTAATTCATTGTTAAATAATTGTTAATTAATCAGAACAAGATCTAGATCAATTAACCTCAATTCAATGTAAGTTCTTACATGGAAGATTCATATTCTCTCATGATATTTTATTAATTTCTATTCGACTTCATTTATTAAATAGCAAGAGCAAGATCTGTACTATTTACTTCAATGTCAAAGTTCCAGGTTCCCGAGCAAATTGACAGACATAACCTCAAAATGCATGATTCACATTCAAAATTAATTTTGTATAATTCCATATGACAATTCAATTTAAACACAATGTAGTGTCATATTTGAAAATATTTTAAGCGATAGATATTACAGAATTAGAAAAGACGCAGAGAGAATAAAGCGTAACCTTGCTAGGACGAAGCATGTTTATATCGCACACATGCGGGATCGGAGAGCTAAGCAATGAGTCACGCATGCACAACTTTTGTTTCCATAATTCAAAGTAGCGTTACAAGATTTTATTTTTATTTCAATGGGTAGATCAAATTTACTTTAATAATGTTTTAACAAAGTTTTCTCAAGTTGCCCCACGTTGGGCGCCAAATGAGACAGAACAATTGGTTTTATTTTAATTTTGACTTTGAAATCAAATTGTTCCACCTGACGCGGCTTGGGTCAAAGCTGTCAGGGCTCAAAGTGCGTAATTTTAACAATGCTGGAGGCCAGCCAGTTTACTTACAACTAGCAACGAAGGAATCATATTTATATTTATTTTAAGCAATAAGACCAATAATAGCGGGGTAACTAGTCAGGCGACCCAATTAAAGAATGCGATAGAATTTCCAGGAAAATGTATAATTTAAAACAGAAACTTGTCAGATAGATAGAGTGCACTTACATATTTGTCGAACGATTTATTTGAATTCCGTAATTTAGATCATTGTTCCAGGTCCTTGTAGATTTGTATTGTTATTTGTCGATTACACAATATTTTCCCTTGTAATTTTAAACTTCTCTCGGAAACCGACTCTTTGACTTCTCAAACTACATGACAAAATCACACTCGCTCACAAGAGAGCAGACGAAGAGTGCCGAGGGGACCGCTCTCTGGCCGAACTTTCGTGGTCAACCACACTGCGCATGTCTAATACTTCGTATACTGGTATGTCAAATTCCGCCTCTATTGACAATTTCAAATATGCATAAACCACAATTATATGTTTCTTTACAGGATTGCTTAATTCAATTCTCAAACTATGAAGAAAATTAATTATTGGTTTCCGAGATGACAAATGTAACCTTGACGTTTACGACAATTTTAATTTTACTGTTACAAAGTTGACAAATAAAAAAAGTGTCGGTAAGGTAGGAAGCCGGTCACGTGAGCCACTCGTCACATGGCCTTAAAAGAAAATTGTAGACCAGTTTTCTTTAAAGCTCGAAAAGTACCTTCAGCTTTAATTCCTAGAATTGATCAAGAATTGGAATTGAAAAAGAGGAAGATTAGTTAAAGAGGAAGCAATCAGGAAGGTTGATAATTCAGACTAGGCTACGCCCATTGTCCCTGTTGTAAAACCGAATGGTAAAATACGAATTTTCGGTGATTTTGAAGTTACGGTAAATCCTCAGTTATGTGTGGACGAGTATCCGTTGCCAACCATGGATGAATTATTCGCATCGATGCAAGGCGAACATGTTAAAAAAGTCAATTTGAGTAAAGCATTTTTACAATTAGAGGTACGACCGGAAGACCGGTATTTGCTAACTTTAAATACACACAGAGAGTTATATGAATGTCAACGCTTAATGTATGGGCTTGCCAGTGCACTGGCGGTTTGGCAACGCAAAATTGAAAATATATTAAAAGATATACCGAGTGATTATGACTATACTCTTGTAATAGTCTACTTTTATTTATAAAATATTGCAACATGGGTTCTTTCAAAAAAGATATTTATTTGCATAGTTGAAAATTAAATTTTATGATAAAATGATGAAACAGGTTTTTTGCTATTGTGATAACAAGCGAAACGTAAACATTGAAACCGAAACTTCTGTAAGTACAACGAAGCACACGGAAATGGGAGAGAGTAGGGATCTTGACAATAATGTAACAAGAGATAAGAATTCCACAACTGTTCATAATAATCAATCACGAGACGAAAATATGCGGAGTTTGAGTAGATCACAGCGAGTTTCTCGACCGCCTTAAAATTTAAGTATTTTGTTGAAAATGCAACTGTTTCGAGTTGAAGTTAAATCTTTTTTGTTTGAAAATTTGACTATTTGTTTAAAATTCATCTTTGTGGATGGAAAATTCAAGCATTTGGTTAAAAGTTCGACGATTTTTTTGAACATTCATTCTTTCGGATCAAAAATTCATCTTTGAGGTCAGAAAATTCATATTTTTTATGAAAATAAACAAATTTGACATTTTTTAATTTTAGTCTGAAATTTTTTGATTTTATATCGCTTTATAACAGATTCTTTGTGTAGAATGCACGAAGAAGTATAAGGAGATCCAACTCTATGGGCCATTTCGGAAAATTGTACCCCCACTTTTCCGTGCCCACATCCTATAGCACTTCGGATTACGTGTTCTAGCGCCTCTTACGGAAACCGTTATAACA
>CAKNWT010302925.1:0-10363 GCA_932066315.1 Andricus coriarius | reverse complement strand
AATACATTAAACATTACATGGTACTAAAATTTGTAATTAAAAAAAAGTATTAAAATTTGTAAACAATTTTTTTTATAGTAGTTTTTTTTGTAATAGATATAGAAAGTCGCTGTTTTTCTGAATTTTTCTAACTTGTCACTTACAGTGAGATAATGAATGAACAAAATTACCAAAATAAATTTTTTAAACAATTAATTACTATTTATAATTATCGTCTCATACAGTAATGCTAAATTGCTGCATTTTTTCTGAAATTTTTTACTTTCTATCCAGTTTTTACGTAGTGAGGTAATAAATAATACAATTTAACGAATATAATTGTTTAAGCAAATAATTATTGTTTCTAACTATCTTATTTTGGAGTAATGCTATAAAGTTGTTTTTTCCAAAAATTTTAAGTTTTTTTGACTCTAGCTATAAATAAGTATAATATAAACATTAAAGAGAATCATTTTGTTGAACCATCTCTTTCTTTTTTGTAATTTTTTTTTTTTTAATAAAAAGAAGTGTTTGAAATATTCTTTAAATTTTCTATATGGATCACATCGAATGTCATTTTTCCCTTAAGTAGTTACTGATAGACTTTGGTTAGGCAACCTTATCCTTGCACATTCAAAGATTCCGTTGTTTGCTGAAATGAAATAATCAAATATTATAAAAACCTAAAAAATTATTTATTAGTATTATTTATTTAATGTTAATTTGAATATTTAATTTAAATATTATTTATTTATACCTTATTTTAGTAGCAAATAATAATTTGGTGAAAATTTTAACTTAGGCTCTAGAATCAACTTCGATTTCTAATTCCAAACAAAATTTGTCTCAGGTTATTTACTGACCTAATCCCGTGACCTACTACTAATTATTCAGACCATTGTTTTGATCTCCACTATAAAATAACCGTTTTCTTTAAAATAATATTTTCCAAACCTTAAAAAACAAATTGAAAATACTTTATTCAGTAAAAAATGGAATGTCATTTAAGAAATGATTCCCTTTGATGCTTGTTTATTATGTGTTCATAACTAAAAAGTAAAACAAAATATACGAATTTGAAAAAACACAACTTTTTAGCACTACCCTGAGAAACGATAGTTATTAACATTAATAAATATGTATTATTTAAACAATTTTGTTTGTTAACTTTGATTCATTATTATTTCACTGCAAGTGAATTATTAAAAAAAGATTTGACATTTCAGAAGAAAAACGAAACTTACTAGCATTATTATAAGAGAATATTGTTATAAACAATGAATTGGTTAAAATCTAGTTTTGTTAATTTTAACTAATTATTTGAAAAATTTAGAAAACCCCACACATTTCTGCCTCTATTTTGAGGGGAAATGTCTATAAACAAGAATTAATTGTTTAAACAATTATTTAAATATAAAAAACTATTTTTACAGGATTTTACAAATAAAGAAAATAAATTAGAACCAAACTTACAACTTTTTTCTATTACTGAGACGTATTTGGTACTTTTTGTATTTTTTTTGTATCTTTTTGTTTTAAATTAAGATTTTTAAATGATCGCTATTACAAAAAAGCTTATGTACGTAAAATTTAAAGGAATGGTAGAACATTAAACGACAATAATAAATAATCGTTATTAAGCAAAAAAGCCCTCAAGTTTGAAATTTTTAAAAAATATATAGCAATATTGATGATAAAATTGTTTTCGTTCAAAAATATAAAAAGTGAACCGCAAATTAAAACACCCAAAGTGGAAAACTTTTTAATTTTTTAATTTTTTAATTTAAGCTTTTTAAATTAAAAGCTGATAATCTTATTAAATATTCTTTGAAAATTAATTACTCAACAAAATAAATATTTTCAGTTTTTCTAGGAATTTTTATACAAATTTTTTATTGATTGAAACCCTATCAAAATTCTTGAAAAACCTATGAATTTCGTGTTCAAAATCATAAAAAATCTACATTGTATTTTAAATGTTTTGAAATCTTTTCACGTTTCAAATTATTTAGAATCTTTTCAAGACTTATAAATATTTTATAAATTTACTCGATTATTCTTCAAGTTAATAATAGTTTAATACTGTCGCTTATTAATAAAAACTTTTTCAAACAAATTTTTCTGAATATTATTTTTAAATTAATTTTTCAAAATATAAAATTAATTTGAATTTTCTCAGCCAACTTAAGAGATTGTTTCTATTTTCTTAAAACCTTTAAAGAACCTTAATAATCTTCAACATCTTATTTGGTAATCTTCAAAAATCTAAAGTTAGATTTTTATTTTTCTAAATATTTTCCAGTTTTAAATTAAGATTGGATCTTATCAAAACTTGTAAATATCTCTTAAACTAACTCAAATTTTCTCAAATCCGCCATTGTTCAATTGTTATTTATGCATCAACATTCAATAATTTCACTTGAATTTCAAAAATTTGTTAAATAGAACAATTAAGATTGTAATTTTCAAAATTAAAATTCAACACTCTTGACTATTAACTATTGAAGCCTTTCTATTTTAAATAATGCAGTTTAAAATTGTTCAGTTTTCAATTTTTGATCTATAATTGTTGATTTTGGATAAAAAGGAAAATATTGCTAAATATTTTTAAAAAATGTCTTCCTTAATTAAAAAATTTTTAATTAAATGGGTTAAAAGTGGAATATTTTAATATTGAAACAATATTTGAATAGGATCGGGAATTTAATAAGAGGCTTTAATTATGAATCTTATCAATTTGAAATTATTTGAATAAAAAAAATTATTTATTCTAAGTTCAAAAATTTCAATTTTCAAACAAGTGTGTTGTTTTTTTTTTAATTGAAAAAATGGTAAAATAATTATTTTTGAAGTTGTATTTTTATAGATTAATATAAAAAACCGGCGCTTCTAAAAAAGCATGCATCTAAAGAAAGTTTCGCCAACCCCATAATGTTTATCAGATATTTCCTATAAGAAAAGAATTTTTTATACATTTTCGACAAAATCTTCCATATTAGGCGTATTGAGTTGACCTTTAATATTTATCTTAAAAATTAGTCATAAAAGACAAATCAGAAATTAATTTTTGAATTTCACCCCGATAAGCTTGTTTTATAGGGTCCCAAGAAATCCCCATAAGTAAAAAAATGGGTTTTAAGAGTTTATTGTGCTAATTCTTATTGTTTGCGGATTGTTTTAGTACAAAATATTTCTAAACGCTAAAATAAATATTAATCAATGCTAATAATCAGATCCTTGAAAAATTGTTTTAAAAATTTATTATTGTTTATGGAAAATTTCTCTTAGACTAGAAGTAGAAAGTCGCAGTTTTTTCGGAATTTTTCGAAACAGGTTTTCAACTTTTCAATTAGAGAGAGGAATCATTGATTTACAGTTAACAAAAGTAATTGTTAAAATATTGCATTATTATTTATAACAATATTTGTTTAATTTAGTGCTAGAAAGTTGCAGGATTTTCTGAATTTTTTTAACCTTCTTTTAACTTTTGCTTAGAGTAAGGTAATATGCATTTCAAATTACAAATATAATTGTTTAAGCAATAATAATTGGTTTAAGTTAACAGACTACTTTTTAAAATAATTTGTAATTGTTTATGACTATCTTCTCTTATATTGAAGATGGATATTTTCCAATTTTTTGTTATATTTTCAACTTTTCTCCGGCTTCATAGTTATAAACAAAGAAGGAGCATCAAAGATGAAAAAGAAAATAAATTTTGATTGCTTATTAAATAATCATTTTTAATGTGAAGCAGTACTTTCCCAAGTACTCAGGACAATATATAGAAATATGTTTATTTATAGTCATCATTAAATTAAAGAAAAGATTTATAAAATTTTCTAAAAGTTTCTTATGCATGTTCGCTTTGAAATATAAAAATAAAATTTTAGGCCAACTCCTTAAACTTGCATTAATATATTTGGCAGAACCTGTGCGGAAAAAATAAAAAATTTAATTTTCATATTGTAAAATATACTAAATTGAAAAAAAAATTAATATATTACAAATTTTTGAACAACAGCACTGGGAAATATTGCCTTATATCTACACTTAACATTTCACACTAATCGGATCATTATATTTTGCTTTAGTTGTGCGTAAATGAAAATCCCAAATTGTTTAATTACATACAAAAATTTATATTGATTAAACAGTGAAAGCTATTATGAATTTCAAAAATATAGGAGTAGAAAGGATTATTGTTTGCAGGCAATAACATAACTGAAAAAGTCTTCTCTTTTAAGGTGTTTCCGGAGAACAAATTTTATGAGGTTAAAGAGAAAGTCAAGAAACTAAACATAGGAAATTATGTAGATTCGGATCACTTTCCAGTAATAGTAAAATTAGAGGAAAAAGAAAGTAATAAGAATATGGATAAAAAGAAAGCAAAGGAAAAAAGAGCAGGAAGAGGGGATTGTTCAATGGAAGGAAAAGAACAATTTAGAAAAAGGGTCAGAAATATTAAAATAGGGGAGGGAAATGTAAACGAGGGGATTGAAATAATTATAGAAGAAATAAAAATAGGATTAAAGTGCACAAGAAAAAAATAAGTGAGTGAAGAAATTAATAAAAGTGGATGGGATGAGGAATGTAAAGAGAAGGAGGTCAGAAAGGAATTAAGAAAGTGGAGAATAGGGAAAACTAGTCGAAAAGAATATAAGAGAAAATAGGAGTATACTGAGTTGTGTAATCAAAAGAAAGAGGAAAATAAAAGGTATGAAAAAGAGGCGGAGAAGGCTATTACGGATGAAGAGTTTTGGAAGGTAGTCAATAGAGAAAGAGAGAGAGAGAAAAGTGAACCATATTGATATGGTAGAAAGGAAGAAATGTTTTTTGGATTTACTAGGAGGGGTAGACAGAACAGTTAGGAAAGGAGGAAAATGTGTTATGGAAAGAGATGAGGAAGGGGACATAACAAGGTAAGAAATAGTCAAGGTGGATAGTGAGATTAGGCTTATAATAGGTAACGATTATAATGCTTCAACAGGAGATAGAGGAGGAAGGGAATGGGATGGAGAGACGGTAAGAAAATCCAAAGACAACATACTGAATGTGGAGCGAAAGAAATTATTAAAGATCTTAAAGGAGATGGGATGGTTTATCCTAAACGGAAGGATAGCGGATGATGAGGAAGGGGATTATACACATTCAGGAGGAGTAAGGGGAACGGTAAATTATTATGTGGTTGTGGAGAGAAGGTCACTAACAATATTGCTAAAGACAAAGCTAAAGTAAAAAGAGCAGGAGGAGGGGATTAGCAAATGGAAGTTAAAGAAAAGTTTAAAGTAAAGGTAAGGAATATCAAAGTGGGAGATGGAAATGTAAACGAGGAGATTGAAATAATGATAGGAGAAATGAAAATAGCATTAGAGTATACAAGAAAAAAATAAGTGAGTGAAGAAAGGATGGGGTGAGGAATGAAAAGAGGAGAAGGAGGTCACAAAGAAATTAAGACTATGAAGAATAGGAAAAAGTAGCCGAAAATAAGAGGAAAAGGAGTATACTTAGTTGTGTGATCAAAAGGAAGAGGAGGAAAATGAAATCTATGAAAAAGAGGCGAAGAAGATTAAGACGGATGAATAGGTTTGGGAGGTAGTAACTAGAGAAAGAAAAAGAAGGAAAGAAATCAACCATATTGACATGGTAGAATAAAGAAAAATACTATATGGATTTACTAGGAGGGGTAGAAAGGACAGTTACGAAAGGAGGAAACTATGGTAGAGAAAGAGATGAGGAAGAGGACATAACAAGGGAAGAAATAGTCAAGGTGGATAGTGAGATTAGGCTTATAATAGGGAATAGGATGAAGAGACAGGAAGGACATCCGAAGACAAGATACTGAATGGCGAGCGAGAGAAATGGTTAAAGTTCTTTGAGGAGATGGGATAATTTATCCTAAACGGATGTATAGAGAAAGATGAGGAAGGGGGTTATACACATTCAGGAGGAGAAAGGAGAACGGTTAATGATTATGTGGTTGTGGAGAGAAGGTTAATAACAATATTGCTAAAGACAAAGCTAAAGTGAAAATAGCAGGAGGAGGGGATTGGTAAATGGAAGGTAAAGAAAAGTTTAAGGTAAAGGTAAGGAATATCAAAGTGGGAGACGGAAATGTAAACGAGGAGATTGAAATAATGATAGGAGAAATAAAAATGGGATTAGAGTACATAAGAAAAAAAGAAGTGAGTGAGGAAAGGAATAGAAGTGGATTGGATGAGGAATGTGAAGAGAAGGAGGTCAGAAAGGAATTAAGAAAATGGAGAAAAAAGAAAAGTAGTGGAGAAGAATATAAGAGAAACAAAGAGTACATTGAATTTTGTGATCAAAAGAAAGAGGAGGAAAATAAAAGGTATGAAGAAGAGACGGAGAAGACTAGGACGGAAGAAGAGGTTTGAAAGGTAGTCAATAGAGAAAGAAAAAGAAGGAAAAAATTCAACCATAATAACATGGTACAATGAAAAACAATATATGGATTTACTAGGATGAGTAGAGAGGACAGTTAGGAAAGAAGGCAAATATGGTAGGTATAGAGATGAGGAATAAGACATAACAATGGGAGAAATACTCAAGGAGGATAGTGTGATTAGGCTTATAATAGGTGGAGATTTTAATGTAAGAACAGGAGGTGGAGGAGAAAGGGAATGGGATGAAGAGACAGGAAGAAAATCCAAAGACATGATACCGAATGGGAATGGAAAGAAATGGCTAAAGATCTTAGAGGAGATGGGGTGATTCATCCTAAACGGAAATATAGAGGAGCATGAAAAAGAGGATTATACATGTTCAGGAGGAGTAAGGGGAACGGTAATTGATTATGTGGTTGTGGAGAGAAGATTAATGACAATATTGCTAAACAGAAAGCAAAAGTAAAAAGAGTGGGAAGAGGGGATTGGTCAATGGAAGGTAAAGGAAAGTTTAAGGAAAAGTTAAGGAATATCAAATTGGGAGAAGAAAATGTAAACGAGGAGAATAAAGTAATGATAGGAGGAATAAAAATGGGGTTGGACTACACAAGTTAAAAAGAAGCTAGTGAAAAAGGGAATAGAAGTAGATGGAATGAGGAATGCAAAGAGAAGAATAGTTTAGAAGGGAATTAGGAAAATGGAGAAAAGGGAAAAGTAGCGGAGAAGGACATAGGAGAAAAAAGGAGTATACTAAATTGTGTGATCAAAAGAAAGAGGAGGAAAACAAAAGGTATGAAGAAGAGGCGGAGAAGGCTAGGATGGAAGAAAAGGTTCGAGAGGTAGTAAATAGAGAGAAAAAAGAAGGAAAACAATCAATCATATGAACATGGTACAATTAACAAAATATTGTATGGATTGACTAGGAGGGGTAGAAAAGAAAGTTAGGAAAGGAGGCAAATATGGTAGGGTATTAGATAAGAAACATATTATAACAAGGGAAGGCATAGTGAAGGTGTTAAGAATAATGAAATATGGAAAGGCGCCTAGTATATATGAGATTCCAAATAAAGTCTGGAAAATATAGGGGGACAGAACTGGAGGAATAGGCATGGATAATGTACAATGGAGTATGGAGAGGAGAGGGGTGGCCATAGTTATGGAAAGAAGGAGTTGTGATAACCATAATTAAGAAGGCTTAGACCAAGTCGAGATGGCACAAGTAATGGTAAAAAAGGGGATATGAGAGGGCCTAATAAAGAGAGTATCGAAAATTGTTAGAGACTTAGATGAAGGAATGAAGCAAAAAGGAGGAGGAGGTGTTAGGATGAAAGAAGAAAGGTTATATACACTGGCATACGCGGACTGGAGGACTGGATATATGACAAAAGAAGAAGCATGGTTGTTTAAGACAAATCTAAGGAGGGGAAAGGGAGAGGAGTTAGCAAAAAAGAGTTTGAAGGAGATAGAAGAAAGGAAAGGCAGGGTGATTTACCTAACAAGATGGAAATAAGAAAGGAGGGAGTTATCTATTGATAAAGATATAGGAGAGGAGAATTGAGTATGCTATAAAGAATTGGAGAGAAGAGACAGAGAAAGAAAATTAATGAAAAAATAGGAAATGAATGAGGAATCAAAATATAACAAATAATATAAGGTCTTAAAAAAGGAAGGAGCACCAACGTATTTAGAAAGGAATGTGGTGAGAGAAGATCGACCAAAATAGCAAGATTTAGATTAGAAAATGAGGTAAGAAAAGGGATGTGTGGGGAAAAGAAAGAGAGCAAAAAATGCAAAATATGTGAATGGGAGGAGCAAATATGGGGGCATGTATGGGAAGGTTGTAGGAGAGGAATGAAAGATTAAGGAAGCTGGCAAGAGAATGTGGTAAAGATTCTGGATGAGGATGGAAGAATTGGATGGGATCATGTATGGGAAGGATTTGTGAGAGGAATGGAAGATAAAGACAGTTGACAAGAGAATTTGGTAAACATTCTAGGGGAGGTTGGAAGAGCTGGAGGGGAGCATGTATGGGAAGTTTGTAGGAGAGAAGTGGAAGATAAAGGAAGCTGAAAAGAGAATTTGGTTAGGATTCAAGGGAGGATGGTAAAGCTGGAGGGATGCATGTATAGGAAGGGTTGAGGACAGAAATGAAAGGGAAAGGAAGCTGGCAAGAGAATGTGGTAAAGATTCTAGAGATAAAGATTTTAGGGGAGGATAGCAGAGCTGGATGGGAGCATTTATGAGAAGGATTTAGGAGAGGAATGAAATACAAAGGAAGCTGGCAAGAGAATGTAGTAAAGATTATAGTGGAGGATAACAGATCTAGAAAGGAGCATGTATGGGAAGGATTTGGAAGAGTCATGGAAGATAAAGGAAGCTGGCAAGAGAATGTAGTAAAGATTATAGGGGAGGGTGGCAGATCTAGAAAGGAGCATGTATGGGAAGGATTTAGGAGAGGAATGGAAGATAAAAGAAGCTGGAAAAAGAATGTGTTGAAGATTCTAGAGAAGGATGGAAGAGTTGGAGTGGAGTACGTATGGGAAGGATTTAGGAAAGGAATGAAAGATAAAGAAAGCTGGCAAGAGCATTTGTTAAAGATTGTAGGAGAGGATGGAAGAGTTGGATGGGGCTAGAGGGGACATTACCATACAATAAAAAATGGATGTGCAAAAATGGCAATATTGAGGTAGAAGAGAAGTAAAAGTGAAAAAAAAGGAAGTCGTTTTGGTTTGTGATGTAATTTTGAATTATTATATCGCAATTTCAAAATAGTATTAGTAAATAAAACTGTATAGCTATACCATTTTTATGACGAATAAATATTTTTAAGAGCCTTCGTCGACCTCAGTTAAAAAAAAATCAGGGTGTGTAAATGAATAATGGTTCGTATTCCAATTTTTTGTTTCTATCGTTAGTATTCATCGAATTGTCCAATATACTTTAATGGGAAAATAAATTGGTAAGTGTACCATTCACATTATTATTCATTAAAGCTTATAAATTTATACGAAAATTGAAGTCGATACAGGATTTCATTAAATTTGCATTGATATTTAAACCAATAAAATTACAAATGTATACTTTATTGCAGTAATATTCATTATTGAGATTAATAATTTAAGAATACCAGATATTTAATATTTCAATAATTAATTTGGGTCAAGTTGTTTATAGAGCAGGCTTAATTTATTTGAGCCTGAATTAAGTATAAATTTACAATAAAAAATGAATTCGTTAAATTTTCAATTTGAAAAAATAATCCTAAACAACACAAATTTTCAACCAGTTAAAATTAACTAAAAAAAGACGATTTATTACCAAACTAGACGAATCTTCGACCAAAATTATAAAATTTGAACCAGAAATAAGAACGTTAAATTTCCAGACAAAAAAATTAATTTTTAACCCAAAAATATAGTTTTCAACAAAATAGTTACATTTTTAAATGTTTAGTATAATTTTTACCGAAATACATTATTTTTCTTACATATTAGTGAAATTTTCACACCGCTAAATTGCATTTTCGAGAATAAATTTCATTTTCAGTCAAGATGACGAATTTTCAATGAAACACTTCAGTTTTCGACAAAAAAAAATACTTCAGCAAAATATTTGAATTTTTAAACAAATTAATACATTTTCAAGCAAATACTTACATTTTTTAACAAATAGCTAAATTTTCAACCAAGAATAATTTTCTAGCAATAGAGGAATTTTCAACAAAGTAGTTAGGTTTACAAGATAAAACGTTACTTTTCAACGAAATATTTTAATTGAGAACTTAAAAGGATTGTTAGTTGAAATTGTTAATCAAACCCGAATTCATTCAATTTTCAGTTTAAAAAGCGAATTTTCAACAGAAAAACTTATTTTCAAGAGAAAAACTTATTTTCAAGGGAAAAAATTATTTTCTAGAGAAAAACTTATTTTCAACAGAAAAACTTATTTTCAACTTATCAAATTCAACTAAAAAAAAA
>CAKNWT010302922.1:0-10500 GCA_932066315.1 Andricus coriarius | reverse complement strand
AACAGAATGTATGTCCTATCCATCTTCCCGGAGGCTTGGGTTGACTCCTTTGTCATCTTTATCCCCAAGCCAGCTGGTAAAGGGTTTCGCCCAATCTCCCTGACGTCTACCATGTGTAAATTGTTCGAGAAAATGATTCAGCGCAGGTTGGAGTTTAGGGCAGAGAAGGAGGAGTGGATACCGAGATTTCAATATGGATTCAGGAGGGGTAGATCTGCTTTGGATTGTGTTTCGACGGTCACTACTGAGATCATGAGGGGATTGGGAGAGGGCGAGTCTACCCTGGCCCTTGCGATTGATACCAAGGGCGCATTCAACTCGATTCTCCCCGGGGTCTTGATTCAGAATTTAAAGGATCTGGGTGTGGCGGCAAGAATGATCAACTTTATATCTTTCTTGATCACTAAGAGAAGATTATTCTTCTCGGAGCAAGGAGCTCCTCGGGAGTGCGGTGTTGGGGTCCCTCAGGGGGGGGGGGTCCTCTCGCCCATCTTGTTCAATCTTGATCTCCGTAAGCTTGGCGATTATCTGCCTGCTGGTGTCAGGGCAAGTCAGTACGCTGATGATCTGCTTCTAATTGTAAGATGCAGGGATATTATGATGGCCCTGGCTCTTCTCAAGGAAGCTATTGAATCCTTAATTCCATGGCTTGGTGAGTTGGGCCTCTCTATCTCGTTCCCGAAATCCCAGCTGTGTGTTTTCACTAGATCTCGGGTGGTTCTGGAGGAAATCTTTCTGCAGGTCGGTGGTCACCTGATTGTTTGCCGTTCGACCTTGATGTACTTGGGGATTTTGTTGGACATGCGCCTGACCTGGGTTCCGCACATTAAATATGTTGCCGGGAACGCTTTGAGAGCCATTAGCGTCTTGCGAGTTATTGCTTAAGTCTCTTGGGGTGCTGATCCTGCGATTTTGAGTACCGTTTATAGGAATCTAGTCAGGGCTTGTCTGGATTGGGGTGCTCCCCTCTTTGCTTGTGCGAGCGCCTCTGCTTTGAGTATTCTCGATCGTGTCCAGTACCAGGCTCTTCGAGTCTTGTTGGGGTGTATGAGCTCTACTCCTATCTCCATCCTTCTGGCGGAGGCGAACGAGCCCCCTCTTGCTTTGAGAAGATCTTACCTTTCTGATCGTTTTCTGTTAAGAAACTACAGTTGGAGGAATAATCCACTAATTCCAAAACTTCAGTTAGTTGCTGAAAAATGCAATAAGGATGAGGTGAGACTCAGGAGGGGCAGGAAATGCAGGAAATTCAGACTCAGGGCTGATAAGTCTGCCCTAGTCTCTTCTTTCAATTCGATTCGAGGTGTGTTGCCGAGTTGTAGTAGATCTCTCAGACCTGCTTACTTTGACGATGACTGGGAGGTGCTTCTTCAGGGGGTTGAGACTGATTGTGTCTCTGGTGGGCTCATCAGGGCTTCTGCCGTACCGCAGGAGGCATTCGATATGCTGGTCTCTTCGTCCTATCCGGACTCTGTGAGGATATTTACGGATGGTTCGGTGGACCCCGTCTCTGATCGGGTTGGCTCTGCCTTCTGTGTTCCTGAGATGGACTATAGTTTTGGGCTTCCCTTGCAGGAGGGCTCCTCTATTAAATCTGCGGAGCTCTATGCGATCTTCTCTGCATTGAAATATATTCTGAATATGAACATCCCTTCTTGCGTCATTTTCTCGGATTCTATGTCGGCAATTAACTGCATTAGGAACCGCTTTGCGGTCCCTCAGGGCCCACCCCTGGCCCGTAAGATCGGGCATTTACTTTCCCGGGCGTTCTCTCTCGGTTTATCGGTTACTTTGTTTTGGATTCCAGCCCACGTCGGTATTGAGGGCAACGAGCGGGCTGATGGGTTCGCTAAGGCAGCGGCCCTTCTGAATTTCAGAATTAGGTCCGGCCTGCATATTGCCGATGTGTTGGGACTTATAAAGGGTGACTTCGAATTCTGGAAGAGTTGGTTGTGGCCTTATTGTGAGAAATCTGATAACCACAGGGAGTATTTCAAGCGGGTTGCATTTAAAACTAGAAGGCCATGGTTCGTGGGCTTTCACTTTCCTAGGCGGTTTATTAACTTGGTGACCAGACTCAGATCTTCCCATATATGTACGGGTTCCCATTTTCTTAGGATGAGATGGAATCTCCCTGTTGATTGCGATTGCGGAGCTGAGCTGAAGGACTTGCCCCACCTCCTTTTTGAGTGCCCTCATCTTTCTGTGGGCCGTCCTGCTTTTTTTGGTTTCCTGGATCGAAGGTTCCCGGGTATACCCCCTGAAGAGGTTGACATTAATGATATCTTGTTTGAACCGGATGGTGAAGTAATAAGCGAGTTGGGTGGGTTCTTTAGTAAGGTTAATGTAATTTTGTAATTTTTCTGTGGGATCTAGTCGAAAATCTTCGCTTCTTACTTTTCTTTCCCACATGTTCCTTCCCTTCCTTGGTGTGTATACCTTCCCTCCCTTGCAGTGCATACCTTCCCCTCCCTGGTGTGCTCCGTCTCGGCGAGTCTGCCATCTAAGTCTCGTCATCGATTAGTCTGTGGCACGTGTTTACCAGTGGCTTGAACATTTGTATTATCTGTGGTGGCAACTTGACTCTGTTTTCTCAAATACTTTTATATGTGTGTTAGTTCTGGCCATTTGCTGTATTGCAAGAAGCCACAAGCAAGAAGAAGAAGAAGAATAACCTATTAAGTACTTAGTTATAATGTATAAATTCTTGAAAATAAACCAAGAATCTAAAGGTAAAATTTGGACAACCATCACAAAATGCTCCTATTGCAATTCCTAAAAACAAAATAAAAATTTGTTTCACTGGACAAAAATAAAAAAGAGGAAAGAAAAATGTGAAGGCAACCAACCAAATCCCCTTCCTTCTCTTTTTTATTTCTTTCGTCTTTTTTATTTTTATTAATATGAAATCACAATAAGAAACCATGGATAATATTTAACAAACAAAGTAATATTTCATCTACTGATGATCAGAAGGAATTGAGATAATATAGTTCTTTTAATACTTTTGTTCTTCCTTTTTTTTGGTCAAATTTCGAAAACTATTGAATTTATGTTAAAAAATTTAATGTTCATACTATTTTTAGTATACCATTCAAAGTGGATTCAATAATAACTTTTTGTAAAGATCCTTTAGATAAATTTGAAAAAGGTCGTGTTGTTTACAAGATCACTTGCAGGATCTGTAAGATGACTTAGGGCGCAGTCCCATGGAGATAGATTAGTAGAACAGTGGAACAGTTTCGACCAATAAAGTGCCTATACAAGATATAGCAGTCACCTCATTGGTCAAACCTGTCCCACTGTTCTACTAATCTACCTCCATGGGATTGCGCCCTTATGTGGGACAGACTGGCAGAACCATGAGTTCGACTGGGATAATGTTGAAATTTTACATAGTGAAAGTAAGGAGAGAAAAAAAGAATTCATGGAAATGCTTTATATTAAAAAACAAAATAAGTTGTCTATCAATTTAAAGACAGATTTGGATAAGTTAAAGAAAAGTTATTCTAGTATGATTAATTAGATTTCTTCTCAGGTATCCAGGAGATAGCATCGTATTTTCGTTGCTGTTCCCACCTGTTCTAATTTTTCTTATCTTGATAAGGGTGCTGTGTGAGCACCGAAACGTTGGTGAATATTATCCATGTTTCTTTATTGTGATTTTATATTAATAAAAATAAAAAAGACGAAAGAAATAAAAAAGAGAAGGAAGGGGATTTGGTTGGTTGCCTTCTCATTTTTCTCCAAAGAAACGAATTTTCATTTTGTTTTTAGGAATTGCAATAGGAGCATCTTGTGGTGGTTGTCCAAATTTTATCGTTAGATTCTTGGTTTATTTTCAAGAATTTATACATTGACTTGAGTGTTGGACGTTAAATGGGATTTTGAATTTGATTTTAATCCAATTTAAGATTCTTAAATTTCAATTTAGTTATAATGGTTCTAATAAATACTTAAAATTTAAAAAGGCTGAATTTATAAGTAAATTCAGTCTCGACAGATATTAAATATATTAATTTGAAGATATATTTAGTATATATTTATTATAACATGCAGGATATATTTGCTACATGTGTATATCACTTTCATATAGACAGAATACAATGATTGCATGCATATTTCTTTTAAAAATGGATGCACTTTAACTCCCTATAATTTGTGTACATTTCTTATTTTATTTATTTATAGTCAACACTTATTTATTGCATTAAAATTAATTCTGTGCAGCACCTATTCAAAGTTTTCCGCCTTCTGCACTTTTTCGTATAGAGGGCCCTACATGGGATTCATCAAATATTTAGGTTAGGATTTACAAAATATCACTTATTTCTAAGTTATCTTCCTTAATTTTCACATTTGCCGCCTGACAACCGTATGAAAATCACATCTGCTATATTTAAGTATCCATTTTTCAATATAGAGCATTTCAATAACGATATACAGGGTGTCCCAGACTCAAGTGTCCGGACTTATATGGCTGTATAAAAATTCAAAAACTAAATCTAAAATTCCTTTTCCAAAAATCAGTTGAAGTTTTAGTTTTTGAGTTATTAAATGTTTAAGCTGGACCAATCAGGATCGCGCTATAAACAGCCGTGCGTACGTGAACGGGAGTCCAACGAAGTGTAGTGACTGCTGCTCTCCCCTCTCTCAACAATACTGCGTTGGACTCACGCTAACGCACGCACGACTGTTTATACCGTGCTCCTGATTGGTCCAGCTTAATCATTTAATAACTCAAAAACTAAAACTGCAACTAATTTTTGGAAAAGGAATTTTCTATTTATTTTTTTGATGGTAATATAGCTATATAAGTCCGGACACTTGAGTCTGGGACACCCTGTATAAGATGATTTCAACGATTTCACCGATTACCATGCAATTTCATGAAATCGGTCAGATGACAGAGTCGGTCGGCGTCAACTTCGGCCACTCCCCATCCCTAAGGAGAGACCTCTCACACTTTTCGCACAACGCGGCCAGTGATCCCAACTTTGGCATGTTGAGCTACTGCGCTTGCCCGTCGCAGCGGCCCTCATTGGTTGCTTTTGGCGCGCGATTTAAATCGGGTATAATTAACAATTATTGAAATTAAAGTAGATAATTATTATGAATCGCACGATAATATCAGAAATGACGTAGTTCGTGATGCAAGGTTGGCAAAAAAAATTAATGAGTATATTTGGTTAATAATATCATATTTTCTTTGAATTTAAAAGATAAATTTATATTTCATTAACAAAGGCTTTTGAAGAAGAAAAATGTTTGTTAACCAATTTAAAATTAATTATAATATTTTGGAAATTTTCTATACACAGGGTGTCCCAGACTCAAGTGTCCGGACTTATAATAAATGATTAAGCTGGACCAATCAGGAGCACTGTATAAACAGTCGTGCGTACGTGAGCGTGAGTCCCGCGCAGTGTGTTGAACGAGGGGAGCACAGCAGTCACTACACTTCATTGGACTCCCTTTCACGTACGCACGGCTGTTTATGCCGCGCTCCTGACTGATCCAGCTTAAACATTCGGTCAGTGTTGCCAGATACACCGCATTTTGAGTCTCGAATCCGCAATTCGCCTTTTGCAATGCGGATGGCTCAAAACTCCGCATTTTGGACTTTCGATGGATTCCTTTGCCTAATGATATGATGCAGACGGCGTACGAACAAGGGCACTTATGCCAATCACCAGGCTAGGTCAACTCCCATAGGGAAAAACGGCAAAGTCACGAACTATGGCGCGCGGCGCGAGGGGCATTAAGGGGTACAGATTTAGTTCACTGCCCGACACAGATGGCGTTTGCGCAGTTTTGAATTGAGGGCGCGGGGTGCAGAGGGAGCAATGAAAATATTGTTTGACAGTTCTAGACAGTGTTGATATTGATTGTTGAAAAATGGATCTACTAGATAGAAAAAAATGTGTTGTTCTAAATTGCAATAGCAAAAAAGTGTCAGATAGAGAGGTTATTGGCCATAAGTTTCCGACAAATCGGTCAGTAGGATTACAATGGGTGGCAAGAACGGGAAACAAAACTTTACAAAGCCAGCCGTACGAGATCATAACCTCAAAACGGTATTTTCTTTGCCGCGGGCATTTTGCCGAAAATGATATTTTTAAAACACCAAGAGGCTTGACAATGCTGCACAGAAGTGCTGTGCCAACCTTAAATTTACCGGGATCACAAGTTCAAAAGAGTTAATTAGGGCGCACACTTTTCTTGGGGTGTAATATACCCCAGGTGCCATTTCAGGGTTAAAGTAAATTTCATCACGCATTATTTTAGACCAAAAAAATTATTTTTACTTTTAAAAACATTTTGTCGACAGTAGACTCTGCTAAAAAGTTGAATGTTTAAACTATCCTGCCTATTTTTATTACAAATTGTTTTGTGTTCTGATTTTGCGTTTTAGAACTAACATTAAGCACATATATTTAAAAAAATATATTTATTGCTTCGTGATCCTATTTTCGTCTGAAAAGCTGTAATTCGTTCTGTGTTTCAAATTCTTTTTAGAACGAATTATAAATAAAACTGCATTTTTGATTTCACTTGAATGGTGTCATGCATTTATTTCAAATAAATGCAAAATAAAGCAAGTGAAAAATGTTAAATAACGATTTAAATTAAAATCAACTATCCTTTATCATTTCACGTTATTTATTTGCTTCATTTTGCATTTACTATCTCCCTTTTCCTTAAAATAAGAAAATTCTGGCGCACACAAGAGCAATCTATACATGTACACGAGCACTAACACATGGACGCTGACTTAGTTTCGCCGCCCGACACAGATGGCTCTAAAAACGGCACCATTTTTCTCCCACATAGTCGACCTAGCCTGGCCAATCACCTGCCAGTACGCAGCCATTCTGTCCAACGGAGACTCGCGCTCTGCGTAGCGTTTTACGGGGTACGCTTCTAGCCATGATCCAACCCACACCAGGTCTAGCCACGCGCAAGTAAAAAAATGCAGCCAATCAGCAACGATACCAGCTACGCTGCCATATTGATGAAAGTGAGCGGCAAATTCAAATAAGTGTAATAAACGAATGAAAGTTTTTTCAATTTTCTGAAGAATAAAAGTATATGTAAATACTATAATTCCAAGTTAAAAGTGTATTTCATATGCAATTATAAGAAGTATTTTCTTTATTAAGTGAGAGAATACTGAAATTCTACTCTATTTTAAACGTTAAATTACGTGAATAAGAAATGAAAGGTAGCATTATAGAATTAGATATCCAACATTCTTACGAAAATGTGTTTATTGCATACAAAATTCTTTAAAAATCAAATACACATTGTATTAAAAGGATTTGTTTTCATCATCATCAATATTTCTTCAAATTATTATCTTTTATTTGAATTTTCTTCTTTTTTGTAGGCGTTTTAGCCAAAAGCGCTAACAGTTGTCTGCCACAGTGCGGCAACGTCATACTTTTTTTTGATTTTCGCAAAATAGAATAATTCTTTCAGATCAAATCTTTTTTCATGCTCCATCAGCATTCCCATATGGAGGAATGAAGTCTTTATTTTTGTAAAAAATTGAAAAATCGATTTTTCATTGGCACCAAAACCGATTCGCAAACCCACGAAAATTCTAACCACAAATTTTTTTCGCGATTTACTGGAATTTCGTTAACTTTTACAAAACAAGAATTTTTTCCCGCGTTCAAAAACTCAATTCCTCGGGAGTAAGTTTTTATTTTTTAATGTAACTGAAGATTTCTATCGCAATTCGCAGTGGCGCCTATCTCAATCTTTGGCTACTGCATTTCAGCCTTTTACCTGTCCAGAAAAATTCCGATTTTGTTGGTTATAATTCAACTCGTCGAATTATAAAAAAGCAATACAAGTTTTCTTTGCTCAACCACGTCATGTTTACATTTGAAAAAAAGTGAATTTGTCACGTTTAAAAAAACGTGTTTTTTCGGCAAATATTAAAAGAGGTCTAAACCTGAACACAAGTTTTCATGTTGATTTTCCAATTTTAAATTATTATTTGCTACCAAAAATTGCATGTGCAAAAAATACCAGACCATAAATTGCTTACAAATTGATCATTTTAAAATTGCTAATTATATTTTCCAAACTGGAGCCAATTCAAATTTAACTGCAAAATGAACCCCCGTGATATGGAAAAATTACAAATGTAGCATTCAACATGGAAATTCAGAACTCTAGAATTGCAATAAGCCGGAAGGAAATTTTGAAACTGACACTATCACAGCTGTTAATATGAAATTTTGAATGTGCGAATTGGAAAGTACATTACTGCGAACTTTAAAATTCAAAACCTACAAAGATTATTCTCAATATTAATTTCAGAAAAAACGTTGGTAAATTAAAATTATAGAATGTTCGAAGACGATAAATATCTTATTAACCCTAGTTAGCCACACTTCAGTAGAATCGCGTAATAGTCACACTGGGTGAATTTCACCCATTTTCACCCCAACAATGAGTCCTGAAAATCTAAAAAATTGCTAGGTATTATTTAAGGATTGCAAAAGATGATCTTTTAGTTTTTGTAAGCAAAATTAATTATTTGAACATTAGAAAAAAATCGGTGAACTTCGAAAATTTAGGGACTTACGATCTGAAACATGTTGCATGAATACTATAAAAAATCTGAGATTTCGATATAAGTTATTGTTATTGATATGTTCGGTGCAAATTGTATTAAAAAAGGTTGGACCATGAAAAATTGAATAAGGCTTTAAAGTTGTGAAATATATATATTTAAATGAAATCTAGCGACCTAGAACAATGATTAAATGTCCTTTTTATTTTTAATTGTATCTCTTTATGCTGGTACTTTAGAAAGAAATGATAGGAAAAAGCTATTTTGGACAGATACAAAAATCTCCGATTGTTTTCAAATATGATCGTTACACGTTCCACATAAAACTGTGGACTAGCACTCTATTATTACTATTTTTATTGTAATAATAGAGTGTCAGTCCACTAACTTTCGTCTTAAACGTGTTACGGGCAATATTAAAAAATTCCAAAAACATTCCGGAGCGTTTTGTTTATTATTGAAAATAGGTTCTCGAGATAGAATATTAAAAACTGAAAGCTTATTATCGGAGCTTGGATAAGAATTAGTAAATAATACTTCATGTGATTATATATTATTTGCATACTTAATAATTTTTCATGATAATTTTTCAACATCATATCCAGTCTACATATATAAGCCTCTATATATACACTTAAAACACGTTTTTAAACTTTATTTTCACTTAATATATTGCAACGTGCGTACGAAACAACTGCACGGCGCGGCGGGCTAGCGACAGTGTTGATTGGGTCGTCGCCGTCACCATTCAAATTCAATTTAGCGTCCTTGCGTTGCTATGGTAACCAGCATGGCCGCGGAGCTGGTATGCGTAATTACAACGAAAATGGGACGATGTTTGGCTAGACCATGAGTGGGTTGGATCATGATCTAGATACTCCATCGACATATAGTACTGGGCCGCTATAGCTACGGCCGTCAGAAGCGGAATAGGGAATAGAAAGAGAGGACAAATCGAAAAAGTCGACTTGTCCTTTTCTAATGATGGTGATTGGTGGATTGATCCTTTTCTAATGAAAGCAGATGGAAGATACTTCCTATTTTAGACCCTAGACCGAATGCAAAGATATTTCGAATGTGTATACAAAACCTCGATTCAAAAACGGCGCTAAATTATAGTTACAAATTAAATGCATAGCCGCCAGATCGCGGACCGGCGGAGTTCGCGCAGTAGCGTTCATCTTGCGCATGCCGTGTATTTGATTTCGACTGACTTACCGCGGCGCGCCCTCTCTGCCTTAACCTTCCCGGAACTAAAATTAATGGTCCAAAAGCGCGCCCTGTCCGCCTTATTGTAGCTTACCTGCTACTCACTTGGTTAAACAGGGTACAATTTGATAAAGTCGGTATAGAAGATCGGAATTGGTAACTCTGATATGATAACATTAAAAAGTAAAAACCAGAGGTAAAAACAACGGGTTGGAAAATTTTAAAGATAAATTTATTTATTTTAATCAAAAGAAAAGCTGTCTAGTGTGAAATCTTTTTTTGCTTAGTAGCATATGTACCTCTTTCCTCATATGGCACAATTTGGAATTAAATTAATGATATTGCTAAACAATGAAATATAATTACAACTGGAATTCTTATTGTCTCGTGTATATATTTTTCAACTTTTGTGATAAATTTTCTCTATAAATAAATTATAATACAATTATAAAAATTGATTTAAATCAACTTTCATCTCAATTTTTTCTGGAATCGTGAAATAGAATTACGGCAAGATTTATATGTTTAATATTTATTTTTCCTTATAAGGCCTATTAACGAACTGTCTATTATTACAAAATTTTCTGTAAGAGAAGTCGTAGCACTATACATAATTAATCTAAAGGAAAATTCCGTAATACTAGCCAGTGCCTGTTAAGTCGATCTTTTAACAGTATCACGCTTACCTAAAAATAAGTTTT
>CAKNWT010302921.1:0-11349 GCA_932066315.1 Andricus coriarius | reverse complement strand
TTTACCGGAGGCACCAACACTGGTAATTTTCTTGCATAATTTATGAAGCGTTCTACAGGCATACGGGAACACATCATTTATAATTCAAAGTCTTTCCCTTTTATTTAAAGTGAGTGATAAACTTTCGTTTCTGATTAACTCAACAATTCCCTCATTTTAGGTGTTACAAGGCAGGTGGGCGATGCTTTATTACTGGAACGTGCACAAAGACAAGGGCGCGTTGTGAGCATTGGAATCGCACCTTGGGGCGTTTTGGAAAAAAGTCACGAGCTTGTCGGCCGCGGAAGAGAAATTCCTTACGACTCCCTCTCATCGCCCTGGTATGTTCTTTTATTGATTACACGTCTATGTAAGATTAGCCATGAATCGAAATGAGACGGATGAAATCTATTATTAATTAAAATAGCGCCATTGAAATTGAATAGTGTTGTAATTTTTGTGTGATATGTTATTTAAGGTCCAAGTATGCTGTTTTGAATAATCGTCATTCATTTTTTCTCCTGGTTGATAACGGAACCGGTGGAAGATATGGAGCGGAAATTGTATTGAGGAGAAAACTTGAGAAATATATATCAAATCTCAAACTTCAGCCTTGTGAGTATTCTTCATTTCATTTTTATTTCTGAATTTTCAACAAATCTAAACTTTGTTTTATTAGTTATAAACTTTTAATAAAAACGAAGACAGTTTTGTGGAGATTTGTCTTCGGGGGTGGATCGTGTAGACGTTTATAGAAATAAGTTTAATACCTGCAAACTTCTAATATTTATTTTCTGTTTTACAATTTAAAAATAATAATAAAGGTATGGTTTTAGTTTGTCTTCAAAATTGCTTAACCCTATCAACGTAACATTGAAATGTTGACATTCATTATGGCGATAATAGAATTGAAGTTCTTAATAGAAAATAAACTAATTTGAAGACTAATAACTTTGTAGACAAATATCAAATCATAACAAATTGTGAAAACTCACAATTTTAGTTACCGCTTTCTTGTCTGTCACTGTATAATTATGCAAATTTACAAAAGGGAAAAGAAAACCTAAGTATATTTTCCAAGTTAATAATTCATACAAAGTTTTGTTTTATTCCAAATAATCTCTTCAATTTCTGATTTAATTCAATTTAGATATTTTAGATTCGCCTGTAAGTCTGAAAAACAAATCACGCTTCATTTCAGTTCATCAATGAGTTTTTGAATTCTTAGGGATATTTCATTAGTCTCTGGTTCATGTAATCATAATGTATAAAAATAAAAACTTGAAGCCTCGGCACAAATAGCGTTGTCTCAGCACAAGTTTTGTATCTATGTAGTTTTATAGAAATCCTCTATGGAGAGTTGGGACACGTGACTCCCCACCACTTTTAGGCCAACCGGAATACGGATGTAGTCATGAACAAATATTTGACAACGTATGGGCGTAGTCAAAGTTGTGAAGACAACCTAACCTCAAAACAAAAGTCTGACATTGCGATTGGTTGTTATTTGAAGATCGCACGCTAAAAAGGACTTCCGTATTCCGGTTGGCCCTAACGAAACAGAAGTGATTCCCATGTGTCTCAAATCTCCCTTGAGGATCTCTAGAGTTCTGTAGAGTTAATCTTTTTTTAACGGTTTTATGGGGACAGTGATTTGTCAAGCTCAGCGCAGAGGGCAGCACCGAGAGTGAAGACATGCCTTTCACAAGAAATTATCAACAATTTTCTTTGTTGTTTGTTATATTTAAAGCGATTTGCTCCTTTATCTTCACACCCAAATGCCACATACATACCTGGCATTTCGAAAATAGTGCCTTAAACTAACAAGTCAACATTGCGTTATCAAGGACTGATGTAATACGATAGCAGACGTTGGCGCCGCTGTCTTGTCGTCTCCACGCTCACTAGCGCTCCTAGCGGCCACAAGTGTCAAAGTAAAGTCGAGGTTACATAGATTTTACATCAATCTCAACCTTAAAACTGTATTTTTCCAAATACAAAATTTAGAAATTTTAAACAGGGATAAAAACAGAAAATTGTAACTATCGAAAAAAATTAAAAACTGAATTCGTCAAATTTTGAAAATAATTATTCTTCCTTTTAAAAACGATATGTTTGATATAACTGGCTCTGGAGGTTTTACTACCAGCACTTATGTTTACTTTTTATTAACTTGAGTTTTTCCAGCCTCTCTAGCCCTTTTACTTTTTTCTGCTCGCCACTCCTATGAATTACATTGTTTTACCCCTGTTTAAAAGTTTTAGGTTAAAAGAAACGTACATGCTGGAAGTTGAGGTTGATACTAAGTAAATAAACACGACTTTTTTGATATTCCCATGGAGAATAGACATAAGGAGACCAAAGTAGTGTAACTGAAAATGAGCAAATTTTTGTCGCATGAAACACTTACACTAACACACTTAACACTACGATACTTCCCGTTCCCGTGTATGGCGCTGGTGTAGCACGCGTATTAATGGCAGCTGCCTATATTGACATCAGTTGACATTTTGCATTATTTATATCTTCGACATGTGATTTACATAGATAAATTGTTATTTACATAAAAAAGATTGAAATAATTTAAATAATATTATTCATCGCGAAACGTCTTTTTTTGAAGTGTGTAAATTGCAGTGATCCTAGAATGGACGAGGTAGGTACATTTCAATTATTGCGCTAACGAATTGCTATAACCTTCGCAGTATATAGATTTGAATAAAGAATAATTCATATATTTAGATTTCAACGTAAAAGTCAGAATTATTGTATTTTATAAATATGAGATTTTTCACCAGTTTAAAATGCACTAAAGGTTTCCTTTAGAATTTAGTTTCATTGTATACATAACCGAGTTTGTATTTTTGTTTGAGCCTTGAGGTTATATCAGGTTATATTCACACGGACCATAACGGCAGCCATCGATACGCGTACCACACTAGCGCCGCGCTCGAGAAGATCTAGCATGTCGATGCGCTTTTCTTTGTACATCCGACAGAAAAATGCTCGTTTTTGGTGAAGTCAATGCACAGGACTTTGGGCGCCTTATGTCTATTCTCCATGGACATTCCTTTGCAACTTAAATTTTCAAATTTTTGTTGACAGTTTAGCTATTGCAGTGCTCACGGAATAGAAAAGCAGTTAAAAATAAAAATAACTCCATAGACACAAAACTTGGGTTGATCTAAGGTTATTTCGTCCAAGGCTTCATTTATCAAATTGGTCTTATTTAAAATAATATATATTATACCATACTGGAATGCTCCTTTATGTTTTTGATTTATTTCTCAGAATAACGTATTGATGAGGTAGTATTTTAATAATAAGTGGGAGAATGTGCATTTTATATTAACAGCTGTGTCAACAATTTGAGGGACGTAGTCCAGACGCCAACCCCATTTCCGTCGGATCGGCGAGGTCCATTCGATTTTTTTTTTATTCTTATGTAAAATTATCTCCAGAATCTAAAACTGTGTAGCAGAACTCTGGCAAATGTGCCGTTCTCGAGATATTCGCAATTAATTATTTGTTTATAAACGTTACATTAAACATTTAAAATTTGGACTTTTTTGTCTCCTCTTGTTACACAAGCTCATGAGAAATAATAGTTGTTTCGGCATTTTTTCGCCCCGATGAATATTTATTGCACAAAAGCAACTAGCGTGTACAATAAGTGACAACAAATACTTTTATATCAATAACCAAAAAAGTATTTTATGAATGACAAAAAAGTAACACTCTTTTGAAAGTACCAACTGAAATACACATTTTTGTAATGAACCCTATTCTTCTAAAGTTAATAATTTGCAAGATAACAGAGCTTTTGTTATAAGTCATTTTACCGTGTTACAACAAATAGTCATTTTTCATTGAGCGAATTAGTGCTGGAGAAAAAAATCCTGCAAAAAACTATACTTAACTACTTCATAAATACAAGTATATCTGAAATTATCAATAAATTGTTTAAATTAATGCAGATTGGGATGATTGTTTAATTTGCTCGCTTGGAATTGAGCGACTATCTCTGCTTCTGCGTGTAATAGAAAGACGACTAAAAATTATAAGTATGGGATTGATCAATCATTGACTTTCAGAAGTATAAAACATGTATGGTAAATGAGACGATCCCATACTTCAAGTATATTGAAATAGTATAGCTAAAGTATAGCTGAAGTATGGTTGAAGTATAGCTAAAGTATATATGTATATGATATACTTCATCTATACTTAAGTATAGCTGAAGTATATGATATAATTCATCTATACTTGAGTACGGCTAAAGTATCGTATGCAATATGTGTTCATTTGTTTTTAAAGATATCATAGCAACGGGATAAAACATAATACATCGTGAATGACACATCGTTCGTAAATTTAAAAAATTCGTGATTTAACTAATTTCTTGAGAAAAATGTGCAACGAATATTGTTCGCGAGTGTAATAAAGAAGCCAGTTAATAACTTCTTTATGTTTCAACAAAATTTGTTCCATATTTATCTCACGCAATCCACTAAGGAGTACAAATTTAACAGTTTAGTTTTTCAACTATATGGGGATTCCTTAAAGCAAGAAGATGTATTCAATAAGAAGCTTCTTAAGCATAATTAAGCATCTTATTAAGCTTACCTCTTATTATTTTCTATATGTGGGTAAGAGATCCAGTAATCTCTGATTCCTAACCATAGACTTATTATTGTATGAAAAAAATTGACTAATTTATTATTCAGATAAAAGACATAATGTTATATTTTTAATTATATAAAGAATTTGTTAAGTGCTGCTAAATTTGGAAGTTGCAAGAAATATTTTTTTATGCTGTGAAAATCATGATTCTGGATCTCTAATTTTATGTATTTCAGGTCTCCAATGTCATCATCAAGAATACAACGCTTGTACTTATTTTATATTATCTTTTTATTCTTTAAATATAATTGAGCTATACCTACTATAGCCATACTTTCCCTATACTTCAGGCATACATGAGCTATACTTCTGACATACATGAGCTATACTTTACAGATATACATCAGCTATACATCAGCTATACTTCACCTATACTTCAGATATACTTCTAAGATATACTTTAGCAATACTCTTACTATACTTCGACTATACGTTGTTATACTTTAGCTATATTTAAGTTATACATCCACTATACATAATACAAATAAACATGAAGTATGGGATCGTCTCATATACCATACTTTTATTATACTATCTGAAAGATCACTCCCATACGATTTCCCAGATGTTTTCCTAGATCAATCCCATACAAAAATTTTTTACCCGTGGGGTAAGAATCTGAAAAATTTAGGAAATGAATACGAATTCAGTCATTCTATAAATTTTTATTCGTTGAAGAGTTATTACTATCTGTTTTTTTGAAAAGGACGACAATAGACCTGAAACTGATACTCAAGGGTGTAGAGAGAGTGCAAAGGGTAGGGACACACTGAAGCTGTATACTCATAACCCTTGCCTTTGGGTCTGTGGCGTGCCTGCCATATGCGCGCTGCCAAATTTGCGGCATTACTAATAGGCCTATTGTCATTCTCTTTAAAAAAATAGATTTTAATAACTCTTCAAAGAATAAAATAACGATAAATTAATTGGAATGACTAAATTCGTAGTAATTTCTGAAAATTTTCAGCTTTTTTCCTGTCTTTCTATCAAACGCAGAAGCAGAGATGGGCGCTAAAAATTTAAACAATTGTACAGGTCCATATATTAAAATTTTGCAATTTCTGCCCATACCGTCTTTTTAGTACAACTTTAAAGAATAAGTATACGAATTTGGACACCTTTATGTCTTTTTCAGAAAGAGTTATATCAATTCAGAGTGAGCCAATTAAACAATCAACCTAATTTGCATAAATTTAAACAATATAGTGATAATTTCAGATATACTTTTATTCATCAAGTAGGTAAGTATAGTTCCTTGCGGACATTTTTTCTCTAACACTAATTCGAATTCGCTCAATGAAAAATGACTATTTGTTGTAACGCGATAAAATGTCTTATAAAAAAACCTCTGTTTTCTTGCAAATTATTGACCTTAGAGGAACAGTGTTCATTACAAAAATGTGTATTTCAGTTGGTACTTTCATAATAGTGTTACTTTTTTGTCATTCATATAATACTTTTTTGGTTATTGATAAAAGTATTTGTTGTCACTTATTTTACACGTTAGTTGATTTTGTGCAATAAATATTCGTCGGAGCGAAAAAATGCCCAAACAACTATTGTTTCTCATTCATTTTCGAGTCTTCTCAGAATCGACTTCGACCCCCAAGACTAATCTGATTTTTTCATGTAGTCCAGTCACTTTGGACGTGAATATCTCGGAGACGAAAAATGGTTTTCAAAAACTGTAAACTGCACGTGAATGTGTTTTCACTTCTGCGTCGACTACATGTTTTGCGGTTATTGTGGAAAAATCTGGCGAGGAACTGTCATTGTTTGTTTGCCGAAAAACACCGAAATACGGCTCTTCGAGTACACAGGTCAAATTTGAGAACCTCCTGTATTGTCAATTTCGCCTTGAAAATTTTGAAAAAAATTTCCCTCATTCTTTAAAGCCTTAAGAACTTATATGTGTTTCAAAAAATTAAATATTACTACTGCACGTACGACAACGAGCCATAGCTATTAATGTTTAAAAAAGGATAAGTATTAACACTATGTAAATAGATTATATTAATAAAATGTTTATGAGAAATAATAAATATTTTGAAGCCCCACGCGGGTCTTTGAATGTACCGGTATACTTCAATGAAGCAGACACCTCTATTGCGTCATTTTTGATCAAACGTTTTTACATGACTGAATTAACAGAAAATGAATATATTTTTTCCATTTTTATTCGTTGTCGTAGGTGCAGTAGTACGGGAGATATTTTTTTTCTTGTAAACTACTTGATAGCCATGTTTATGAAAATATTTAATTTTTTGAAACAAATATAAGTTCTTAAGGCTTTGAAGAATAAGGGAAAATTTTTTTCAAAATTTTTATGGCGAAATTGACAATACAGGAGCTTCTCAAAGTTGACCTCTGTACTTGTAGCGTCTTATATCGGTGTTTTTCGGTAAACAAACGATGACAGTTCCTCACCAGATTTTTCCACAATAACCGCAAAACATGTACTCGAAGCAGGAGTGAAGACACATTCACGTACAGTTTACAGTTTTTTAAAACCATTTCTCGTCTCCGAGATATTGACGCCCAAAGTGACCGGACTACATGAAAAAAGCAGAGAGTAGTCCCCTCGACATGGGGCCTCTACCTTGATACGTAACCAGCCTCTTCTGAGGGGACCTACAGCGTAAGGTAGGTTCCCAACCACCAAATTCGCGGTAGAAGTACAAAGAAAAATTTCCATTGGTACCGGCTCAATGATCGAACCCGAGTCCTCCTTCCTGGAAGTCTGACACGCTATCTTCTGAGCCACCGAGGCTTCAAGGGCACGTCTGACTCGTAACAAAAAATTTTTTTTTGAAAAATAAGACCAATTTGGTAAAATAATTTTTTTTAAGCCGCTAAAATCCTACTTCTATATGAAAATGACTTCTTAGTCATAAAAATTGTGAGTTTTTTTACTCATGAAATTACTGCACAGTAAACAACGTACTGGAGTTGTCATTTTTTCCAGGAAACGAGAAACATTTGTATGAAAAGGAAATCAATAAACTCTTTTGTTTAATGTATAAAGAAAATCGGATTGATTATTTTGTTAATAAGATTTTGACTTCATTTTATTATTTTTATTATTAAATGAAGCAGCAAATACTGAGGTGTCAAGTGATATTTGTCTAACTAGAAGTCTCTTGATTTCAGTGATTGGAAAAAATTTGTTAAAACCAGGAATGAATTGGAAAATAATCGGAAATTTTATTTTCAAAATTTTAGTAGCCACCCCGTAAGTTCAATTTTATATATTGCAGACACACACAGTAGTATACCGGTGGTTGCACTCGTAATAGAAGGTGGGACAAATACTATCAGATCAGTTTTGGAATATGTAACTGACGATCCGCCTGTTCCTGTTGTTGTTTGTGATGGTTCCGGTCGTGCTGCTGATCTCATTGCTTTCATGCACAAGTAAAATACCACATAATTATATAAAATTTTATTTGTTCTTAAAACTAAGATACATAAATGACAAAATAACAAATAATTTTAGATATGCATCCGAGGATGAAAGCGAGGAAGGTGATGGTCCGTTGGAAAGTATGCGGGAACATTTACTTGAAACAATAAAGCGAACTTTCAAAGCTTCTGTGGAGCAAGCAAATCAACTTTACTCTGAACTACTACAATGTGTTCGCAAAAAGCACTTGGTTCGTAAACATCTTTGTCAATTTCAAAGTTTTGAAAAACGTATAAATTCAGAGGTCTACAAGATACGTGTATTGTCTTAATTAGTTATTATTTACTGTGTGAAATATATTGTGAGACTGTTGTGTTCAATAGTTGAATTTAAGTTCAAATTGCAGATCACAGTCTTCAGGATAACACAAGAACGACCTCAAGAATTGGACCAGACAATATTAACAGCTTTATTTAAATCGAAACAATTATCGCCTGCAGAACAATTATCTCTTTCTTTAATATGGAATAGAGTCGACATCGCTCGCAGTGAGATTTTTGTTTACGGGCAAAAATGGCCACCTGGTGCTCTTGAACAAGCAATGATGCAAGCTCTTCAGCACGATAGAATTGATTTTGTGAAATTACTTCTGGAAAATGGAGTTTCGATGCGCAAATTTTTATCCATTCCTCGTCTTGAGGAATTGTATAACACGGTACGTTAACCGAATTCTCGTTGTTTTCTTTCTGTTATCAGGTGATCACTGGATCGGAGAACCGGAAAATGATCATGAATTTATTTTCTGACGGGGCATTTTTTTAATTGTTAATTTTAGTAGAAAACCCTCTCCAATTATTCTGAATATCACTGAATATCATATGAAATAATGTGAGACTGAACGAGTTAGTTTTTAAATTCTTTAAATTGCTACGATTACGTCGTGAATTCGACTTTTTTACGGTTACGTTGCTAAATTTTTAATTATTTTAATTCAGACCGTTCATACTAGAATATGTAAAATCTTAAATGATTTTATTTTATGGGTACCGAGGGCCGTCATTTGACGGTTTTCATTTTTTGATTATGTCCGTAATTTTTGGAGTTGATCTTTCGCTCTTCATGACTTTTATTTATTTGTCCCTTTGAATGTTTTTCTCGATTTTGAGATTTTTTTGTCAATGCGTTTTCTAAATATCGTATTGCTCACCTGCTTGTACCGCGACCCGTCAATGGACGGCATTGTACGAGTGAGTAGCCGTAAAGTGTGCCAAAGGTGTAAGCGAATTCAGTAATAGTGACTTACCTGTGGTCATCAATTCTATCTTCTTCTTCTCAACATTTTTGGCAGTGTAGCATTTATTTTTATAATTTGTTATCATATATCCGCCGAAAATATTCCCATAATAGCGCTGGCCTTTTATACTTACTATCTTTAGTGTTTTGACTTAACTATTTTTTACAATGTACCATCTGTTGTGGTGAACATAACAGTTGTTAGACTTGAAATACACTTGGGGCAATATAAGTAACAAAGAACATCACAATGTATCATTGTATAAAAGTTTTAAATACGAAAAAATAGATAACCGTCAAATGACGGCTCGCGGTACCCGGAGGGGGGCCGGTCAGTCCGGTACCCCTAGTGTTAAAGACTGACGGCGAGCGTCTTTTTAACTTTTTGAAGAATTTAAAATTCCATACCTTCAGATTAAACTATGCAAAATTGTTTGGTTTAAAATTTTAATTTCTTAAAATTGTGCAATTTGGAAATATATAAAGAATTTTTAATTCATAACGATCAAAATTGAATAATTTTGAGTTGACATTTGATAAATTAGATACTTTTAAATCTATAAGTAATGCATAAAATTCAACAAAATTCATATTTGAATCCTTTCAGATTAAAAATATTTCTTTTAAATTGACAACTTTAATTGTTAAGCACTTTTTTTTTGCAACCTTCAACTTTGAATTGAAAGTGTAGAATGATTTTAGATTGAAATCTTCAAAATTAGGTTTTATGAAAAATCGTTCAAAGATGTAACATTAGCAACGAAAGCTTTTGGTTACTTCAATTATTTTTATTTAAGAACAATCAAAATCTACTAATTTCAGATCAACATTTTTTGAATCAAATAATTTGCAATCTGAAGGACTTGAAATTGAACAAATGTGAATTTATGCGTCGAAGAGACTAAGGTTGAAATTTCGAGAATAGACAGTTTCAAATTAAACACACTTGAAGTTCTGCAATTTTCAAAACAATAAAAATGGTATAATTTTATATTAAAAATTTATAAATGAGACAATTTCTATCTCAATGTTGAACAATTTAAAATCTTAATAATTGAGTAATTTGCAGTGCTTTTCTTTTAATCTCGCAAATTTTTATTGCCCTAAATGTACAATTATTCAATTTTTAATAAACACGGTTTGAACATGTTAAATTCTATTATTTTTTAATTTGAAACCCTCGAAATAAAAGCTGTTTAATTTTAAAGGCTTCTGCTTTCGAATGTTTCAATTTAGTGAAACGAATTATTTTTAGATAGTCTACTTTTGAAATTTTCGATTTGTACAATATTGAACAATTCAGTTTGAAATGTTCTTTAATTTATTTTTTATTTTTATTTCTTCTTCTAACTAATATTTAATAAAACCAAGTAATGTGGTCAGCTCGTGGGCTGGGGCCTACACAACGTTTTATTAATAACGACAGGGTTAATTAATTATTTCTTGGAAGTCTGTTTGTTTATTACAGAGCTGAGAGTTGTCCTGCGTTTGAAAGTATTTTGTTACCCTGAGAAGGGCCGGTTGTTTTTATCGGTTTTGTTAATGAGAGAAATAATATGGGTTTAGGGATAAATGTAGACGGCTCGTCCCGGAAATTCCCGAGCTTAGTGGATTTTCACCCACTAAAAACACAGTTTCTTCCCTCATTGGCACTGAATCCACCCGAGGAACCGCTTTCGTATTACTTAAGGGTGGGGTCATTCTCTTAGCCCTGTAAGGCTCCTGCTGACTTCTTTCTTCTAATCTGCCTCTGCCAAGTTTTCTTCGCTGATGAACATCTTTTCGACTATGTTATCGGGCGTTGTATCTCCAATCTCCCTCTCTAGATTCAGTTTCTGTTCAGAACATCTCTTGCAGACAAAGATCGTATGGTACGCTTCTTCACCTTTGGCCGTGACGCCGTACTTATATATAGTCTGAGCTGCTGTCAGACTCGTATCCGTTAGTATGCCCAGTATGCTCTATTAGTTTGGTCCTTAGTATCACGATCT
>CAKNWT010302918.1:0-11508 GCA_932066315.1 Andricus coriarius | reverse complement strand
TACTTCGCGACGATATTTATGGCAGTTTGAAGTTTGCCTTTACCAGATGCATAGAGCTTCAGGTCATCCATATAAAATACATTCGTGACCTTATGCTCGCGCTGGATAGTGTCGCCACAGAGGTATCCAGAAGAATTTCATAGTGCGAGAGAGAGGCAGAAGTGTGATGCAAAAAAGTAAAGGGCTCATGGTATCGCCCTGAAAGACGCCCCTCTGGAAGGTGATGTTGTTTGTTGTCACATGCTAATTTCCAGATGCGATAGTAAATCTAGTTTTCCAAAGAGGCATTAATCTCTCTATGCATCTCACTATATGTGAATGCACCTTCAAGCTTTCCAACAGACAGATGATAAGTATATGAGAGGTTGAATCGAAAGCATTCCGGTAGTCAATCCAGGCCATCGACAGGACGCGCTGATGAGCTGCAGCGTCTTTGCAGACACACCTGTCAATTAGGAGGTTCTCTCGACAGCCTGCTACACCTTTTTTGGAGCCACGTTATTCGTACATCTCACGCCACACAGGCTCAATGCGCCGAACAATCCTGTTGCTTAGGATAGCTGTAAAGATCTTATACAGTGTGTTCAAACAAGTTATTGACCTGTAATTCTCGGGGTTGGACAAGTTGCCTTTTTGCGGTAGGAGTATAGTGCGTCCTAACACCAACTACTGCGGAATGGGCGTCTCTGACTTTAAAAATGAGGTAAATATGCGGGCCATATGTTGGTGTGTAGAAGTAAACTTCTTGCACCAAAAGTTCGTGATACAATCTGGTCCAGCACCGATTCCCATTTCCTTTAGCCATTCCAGGAACTCTACCTTCCCCTTTTCATGCAGAATCTTTTCCATTGTCATACTTCCTTTTTCGATTTTCTAACAATCTTCCAACCAGTGTTTTAATGTCACCTACCTATCCCAAACAGCATGCATATTCATTCCTCGTCATTTCATCAATATTTATTTAAATCATCTGTGTTTCCACATCTCACACGTGAAATCAATTTCTGACTATCTCTTTCTCCCTTTCTCTTCAGATATTTTTGTTTTTCTTTTAATCTTATATTATATTATTATATTATTATATTATATATATTTATATTATTATTTATATTTCTCATTGTACCTAGCTTCTCTAGTTTTATTATCTATTTCTTGTTTGATTACTCCTTTATCTCTTTCTATCAAATCCTGCTGTACTTTCATTTCATTTTCATGCATTTCCTTAACTACTCTCTTGATCAACCACATCTATGCAAATACCTTTTTTTTCTTCAATTGATTTACCCTCGCCCTTTATACTTTCTCTTTATTTCAAACATGCTTTAACTATTGTTATATCATCACTATCCATTAATTTCTCTTCGTATTTACAAGCTCTATTACCTGCTCTTATTCTTATTTTCTTCCTATCTGCTTCCTTCAACACGATATACCATGGGGTGCATCAATCCAGTCTCAGAGTCCATCTTATGTACTTCTCATGTAACCTTTAGACATCCTCATATTCTTCCCACCCCCATATCTCCACTCCATACATTAGTAAGCTCAATGCTAACGCCTAAAACATTCTCATTCTTCTCTTAACCCAGATAGGTAAATTCCTTCACTTCTTCAATCTTTTCCCCTATCCATTGGCATTCTTTTTTTCCTTCTACTTCCACCAAAAACTAATAGCTTAGACTTGTCCACATTCAAAATCAATTTCTTTTTTTCAACGCACTTTTCTAGAGTTTTAACACATTCCCCAACACTTCATCCTCTCTAGCTAGCAATACAATATCATCTGCGTATGTCAACGACCACAATCTGTCCCATTCTACCACTAATACTCCCGCTAATCCTTTTTTATATACCTATTCCATGTCTGCTATAAACACCGCAAACAGCAATTGGCTCAGCGGACACCCCTGTCTTAAACCACCCAGTGGGCACCAAATTTGACAACGTCTTTACGACATCGTCACGACATCGTTACAACAACTTCATGACATCCTATATACATGTCGCAAAGACATCACCACATTGTGTGCCCACTGTGCACACTCTGCCCGGAACCCTTCTGATGTATTAGCGCCAACTTTTACCTTATATTTCGTTTCTTTATAAATCCGCCTCACCCTTTATATTAGTCCTTTTTTGATTCCACTTTTCTGCATTGTTTTCTACAACTTTTTCCTATCTGCCGACGGAAATGCAGCCTTTAGATCGACAAATAAAGCACATACTTTTCCTCCTTTTCTTACTAACTCCTTCTCTACGACATCATACTTCTACCCTTTCTAGTAAGTAAAGTAACTTTCCAGTAATATTCTTTTTTCTTCGACCTTTCTTCTTCAACCTCTACGATAACACCATTGCATATATTTTATACGCCGTATTTCATTGAGTAATTCTTCTATAATTTTATGCTACTTCTACTTCCAAGCCTCTTCTTCTGTTTTCATTTTGCTGATTTCTTCCTTTAATTCCTTTTTGATATTTTCTTCCTTCTGCTTATATAACTCTCTATATTATTTTCTGGCTATGGCATAATCTTCGCTTTCCCTCTTTCTCCTCCTCCAATTTTTATTCTGTTTTTTAACCTGTCTTTTATTTTTCTTACATTCACTGCCCCACCAAACTTTTGTCCAATGTTTATCTTGTTCCGTTCTATTTTTAATTTTTTTTTGTGACTCTAGAGTTGTTGACCTTTTCTTTTAGCTCCTCCCAAGCTTCAGTCAAGAGTATCATCTCAAATTCTAACTTTTTCGTTTTTTCTAAATAATCTTTCTTTGTATCCTCTGTCCACAATTATTTCTCAATTAATGCTCCTTTATTCTCTCTAAAGTCCTTCCGTGTTCTGCTTTGGATATACAGCCCAATTAGTTGATGATCTAATTCTACCTTATCTTGCTTCTGACATAAGTGAACACTCCTTTCTTATTTCCATTAAGTATAAGCCACCTCCTATCTTCCACCATCTCCAGTAATTGCTTTCCCACGCTATTCATTATCTGACCTTTTGAGTCTCTTACGCCCTCCAGTCTATCCAAGTACATATCACCTTTCTTCCCTATTTTTTCATTAAATTCCCCCCTATTATTAAAATTTCTTCTTCCTCTTCCTTAATAGCCTTCTATATGTCTTTTTTAACCTCTTTCATTCCGTTTCCATGATATATTGTCACTATTCTATACCAGTTTCCTTTTATATTTACTTGTCTCCTCTGCAATCCCTCACTCCCATTTTCTATTCCCTTTTCTTCTAGCGTCTTGTTCACTCCTGTGATTATTCCTCACAATTTTCTCTATGATTCCAGAATTCGCTGTTTTTTTTATTCCTGCATCGTTTTAAAACATCTGGACTTCCCCCTCTTTTTTGGACTTTCCTGCTGTTTTTCCCCCATTTTTATTCTTATTCCTACCACTTTCCTTTTATCTAGCCTTGTCCTTATCCGTTTTTCCCTTCTCCCTTACTTTAGAAAACGCGTGCCTTTCTTCTCGAGTTCCTCTTTTTCTTCATTCCATGTGCACCATCCCCCTTCTATGTAGAATTTTTGGTATCCACCTGAACTATCTTTCCCTTGTGCCTCTCTCTTCTAGCTATTTCTTTTATTTTAAGTTGAATCTCCCTTTCCTTGTATATCGGATCAGGATCAATGCAGATCTTTCTTTCCCCTAATTTATTTTTTTTCTTCATTACCTCTTGTTTTGCCTTCCACGGGGACATTTCTGCTATCAGGTTTTCTTTAACCTTCATTCATTGCCTTCTTACATTCTTCACTTTCCCTTCCACCTCTAAGACGTCTTCAAACAACTCGAGCGCTTTTTCCCATTTCCTCCGTAACTCTGAACCCTATAATAGTCAGGTTGTTTCTCCTTTTCCCTCTCTCCTTTCTTGCTATTTCTCTTTCAAGCCCGCTTAACTTCTTTGCAATACCCTCTAGATTCTTTACCCGCAATGATTCCATCGTTTTTCATCAATTATTATTTCACCCTTAACTCCTGATCTTGTGTTTTCATCTCCTTGTTTTCCTCTCCCTCATCTTCCCCTATTCTAGCCTCACTTTCCCATTTTGCATATCCCTTCTTCAACTCTTCCCTCACCACCCCCACACCACGATTGGCGCCCTTTACCTGCTTTTCAATCTCTTCCATTCTCTTTTGTCCTTCCTTTATCTTCCCCAACCCCCCCCCCCCTCTCTCTCTCTCTCTCTCTCTCTCTCTCTCTCTCCATCCGTCACACCTTACGAGCTCTAGAAGAATCGTTTTTCTCCAGTGGAAGGAACGGTGAAATGTAGATTCAAAGCTCTCACTACTTGGGAAAGAATACTAGCAGGCTTATGCAATAAAACTTCATGTAATAAAAAGCAAGGAATATCTAAAAAGTTGAACAACCTTTTGTGAAGAGCCATTCTTTATTAAAGCCAAAATTTAACCGACAATTTACGAGATAAAAAATAAAAACGGTAAATCATTGGGCGACTGAGAAGATTAGAAACGATTAGTAGAAGGAAGAGAACTGCATAGAAGGAGGGTGGAAATATATAGACAGCAAAAAGATAAGGAGAAAGAAAAAATGAAGGAAAAGAAAGACGAGGAGGAGAAACTTAAACGAGAAGAAGAACGGGCTAAAGAAGAGATACGAGCAATTAGCCACCGGAAAACTATCCAGGATGAAACGAAAACAGGCGCTCCTAATTTCAAGAGCGGCACAGCAGGAGCTTGGAGTGTGACATTTTTCGACGATACTGGAACGCACGAGGTACACTGACTGCCAGTCATAAGACACCCGACCTTCCTATTGTTATAGTGGTACACGATTCGATCCGCTTGAAATAAAAATATCATTATTAGCATATTAAGAAATTGCATTTTAATATGCTGCCTTAGGTTCATTACATAATGCTATCGTGAAAATAAAGACTAACTCAAGTGGTCTTAAACTGATCTTTTCTGATCCCCAGAAGACCACAGTCCTTTTGTCGCAGCCAGCTATCCTTATTTCAGAGAGAGAGAGAGTGGTGTCTATTTTAATGCCCTAAAAATGATGCAGGTATAGCCTGAAGAGTGCATACCAGAAAAAGACCAAACGTTGTTTGAAACTGGTCTTAAAGTGGTATTAAATTGGATTGCCTTTCCACGAGGTTGACGAGAAGATTAAAAAAAGATAGAAAAAAATCGGTTGACCCGTTCAATTTCTGTTGGCAGTTTTGGTAATTTTTCATTTGCTTTAAGATTACCGTCAATATTGAGAATATTGACCGATTTTCCTAATCCTTTTTTCCATGTTTCTTCATCATTATAAATAGCTGGTCCACGACCACAATCTTTATTTTTGATCCGTGACAGTATGTGCCAAATTGCCACTTAATCCGATTAGTTTTTCAAAAGTTATCCTACAACAACCACAACGAATACGCGACGACGACGACCAGGGAAACGATAGATAGATAGACGCCACCATAAAACCTGTATTTCCGGATTCAGGGAGTCTCTAAACGTGACAGAAAAACAACAACTTCTCATTATTGTGAAAATGTTGAAAGTAATGTTTAGCATCAAACCGAAACGAATTTCCAATCAAAAATGTAAACTCTCAACGAGTAATTTTGTAGTAGACATTTCACAGGAATAATATTAAAACAGTCTTGAATGGAACCACAAGACGAATTTCCAATGCGAAAAATATACATTCTTACCGAGTAACGTTATACCGTATACCGAATAATAGTGTGATTTTTCGAATAAAAAGCAGTGAAACTGAACCAGAAAAGATGAATTTTCAAGGAAAATAGCTCATGAATCCTGAGGAACAGCACATTTATTGTGAGGCAAGATCTTGTATTTAGAACAAATAAAGATTCAAGGAAAAAGAAAGAACAATTATGAATGTCTATGATATACAGAATTTACAATTGTGAATCCTGAAAAAGAAAATGCTCGAAAAAGGCGGCGAATCGCATACCCTTCAAGTTTAAATCTTGAAAATATAACAAATTGCAATTGCATACTTTTCCAATTTGACAATTTCCAATTCGTGATCAATTCATTAATTACTTCATAAAAAAAATCCCCTAAGTATATAATAGGGATCACAGCGCAAAAGGTGCTCAAAAAGAAGAAATAGGATAATTTTCTCAGGTAAAAGGGAAAAATAGGGGAAAGATTAAACATTTATTTTTACATGTCGGAAATAAAAATGGGATATTACTGAATTGAATAATCAATTAATTGATTAATCATAAATTGAGTACTGAATTCATTAATCCGATTTGTAATTATCTGAGTTCCTTGAATCTGCTTTTGTCTTTGGATAAACACCAAAGTTAATCACCCGCCGACCGTGAATACACACATGAATGCAGGAGTTGTCAATCCATTAATCAATTAATTGTTAGCGTTTATTCACATAATAATTAACTTATTAATTATCATCCTTTACTTAATTTAATAATTGTTCCGTTAATCAATTGATTAATCACTTATTGTTTCTCAATTGTATAATAATGAATCGATTAATTATCAATTGAGTAATTAATTAATTATTTCGATTTGTTCAAGTCGCTCTAATCGTGTTACGCTATAACAATAGGATGGGCGGGTGAGTTATGACTGGCGTTCCAGTATCGTCGAAAAATTTTTCCAATCCTAGCTCCTGCTGTGCCGCTCTTCAAATTGGAGCGCCTGTTTTCGGTTCATCAAGGATACTTTCCCGGTGTCGTATTGTTCGTTTCCAGTGCATAAATGAAGCACATTTTCGATTAATTACAAAAAGAAAACAGCCAGACCATTTTTCAAGAAAACGGCACTAATAGCTTCTGTATGATGCCTTAAGGCTCATGTAGGGGGGTTTTTAACCTAGAAAACTTAACTGAAAAATAAATTCGAAATGCAAGCGCAACGAATGATTATCGGGGAACAATTTTTTTTCCTCTTGGAAGCTCAAATCCATATTCGAGGCGGAAAGTCCCTGCGGATCATCATATGTTAAGCTTCTTAAATATTGCATTTCTAAAGCAGCAGAAAAAAAAACAGGAATGGCGCGATATTAAAAATAGAAAAACTATTCCAACAAGCAAAAGAGTGATAATTTTGATAAGGTTGTAAATAAATACACTAAAACTAGAAAAAAGTCTGCAGGGACTTTCCGCCTCGAATGTGGATCTGAACTTCCAAAAGGAAAAACATATCCCCCCGATAATCATTCGTTGCGCTATCAAGGGGTAGAAAAGAAAATCTAACCCTACTAAAAAAAATTTAGGAATGGTCACAAATGGTCAGAAGTTCTGACGATTCCTGAACATCCTGGCCATTCCTGACGAGTCAGACTATTTCTGAAGATATGCTAATTCACTTCCTATCAGGTAGCTCATCGGCTAGGACCGCAGGTAGCCCAACCCAAAAGGATTAAAAATTGAAAATAATTTTTGTTTCAATGTTGCATATAGAGATTCAAAAGTTCGCAATTCGGAATCTACGGATTTGAACGATTTCAGATACCTAAAAGCTTTCCTACAAAATTGAAAATTAGGATAAATATAATGTATTTTGTAAAGAGAAAGAGATACGTCAAAACAGACAAAATTTTCAGATTCACCTTCAGAGTCATTTAATATATAAATATTAATAATTAAATATAAGTAACAAGAGAATATGCATAAATAAATATAAATAATATAAAATAACCTGGGAAATATAAAAGGGATTAGGTTTTATGGCATTCTATTCTTGGACCCCTAATAAAAGGATTATCCTTCGGACCCAAGGTCTGACGAGTTCTGAACATTTCTCATGAATTCTGACTTTTCCTGACGATTTCTGTCGAGAAACGTAACAAAAGTGGTCAGGAATGGTCAGAAATCCTGACTTTTTTCCTGACGATTCCTGACTTTTTTTAAAATAAGGAACCCTAAAAAAAATAAGAAAAACAAGTCGGCGAAGGTAATCAGGAAGCAGACGACTCTTACATTGAAATTTACATTACAGAAGAAGAAGGCTGGTTTGCCTTCGAAGATGAATGGAATAAATGTGAAGAAATTCTGAGGAAGGAGTAAACCGCGTTCCAAATAGAGGGTCTCGTCCCCAAATTCTCACCACCGTCGTGACAGTCCTGTGTTGCCTGCAACGCCGTCGAGATTCACCATGACTTCTGGGTCCGCAGCTCCCATCAACATCGTAAGTTGGTTTAATAAACCCTTTTATTAAAGCAATACTGCATTTCTCTCTGACTTCACGTAATCTCGACTATCCATTACCATACCATACCCTGTATCTCTTAATTTGTGCAATCCCTCACCTAGAATAAAAGTAAGGTGCAATAGGTATAATATTAACGGAATACATCGAAAACGCCAGAAATCATAATCACATAGGTTAAGCAGCGACCCTAAAATTACGAATGGATAGAGTTCCAGAAAGAGTTTGGTTTCAATGGATAAAGAATAGGTGAAGTGAAAGCACCTAGGTTCCCGAACCTTACCCTGTCCAGATGCCAAAAAAGTGATCACTTTCGGTACGATTTTTGAGACATCACTATACTCACCTAGTTCCAAGATGAGCTAATGGCTAAAATGTAGTTCTAAATTAGCTTTATAGATACCACTAGGTTTGCGTCACCTCACCCTGCCCACAACCCTTGGCAACCACTTTCGAAGTTTTGTATTTTGGGTGCACTTGTTAAATATGCAGTTCTGATTTTCAAACCCGTGACTTCACTCCTGACCGATCTTTTCTCCATATCCCACAACATCTGTGCTAGCGTCGCTTCTAAATAAATTAAATGCACAACAGTAAGACAGAATTTAGTATTAATGGCATTCTTTCTAGTTTACATACTTTTTATTAGTTTGCTAGTTTTACTGACAAACTAGCTGGCGATCAACTAATCATAATCAAATCATATTTTTATAATTAAAACTATATTTAAAATTAAGAAAATAAATGACAATATATGGGTAATTGTCAAATTAGAGGCAAACTTGAAGTCCCAGTAATATAACATTGACTTAGAAACTCGTACTGATTTTTTTTTTAAACTTAATAAATAGTTATTATCATCCTCTACGAAGTGGTCATTTCTCTTTTTTACATTCTCATTCATGAGAGTGTAATGTATTCGTCCAAATTTTCGATCTCTGGTTTTTAACGGATCTTTACATTTCGGCACTCACAGATTCCGAAAATCAAAAAATTTTGTCGGTGTCTGTCTGTCTGTATGTCTGTCTGTATGTCTGTCTGTCTGTATGTCTGTCTGTATGTATGGTTACCTGAACTTTGTGGACACGCTAACTTTTGAAGGATTTGTCGAATCGAGTCAGCCTTTGATAAACTTTTTAAGGGTCCCAAAAGGAAGGTCAAGTTCGTTAACCAGATATTTTGGATAAAAATTCAAAAAGTGCGCACATTTTGAAAATCTTTGAGACCACTTTTTTCATGATTTGAAAATTCTACGGTCGGTGATTAGAAGTAAGGAAAAAGGCAAACCATTTCTCCTAATGACATTTTTTGATAAAATCAAAATTATCAGAGTTATAGCATTTTCAAAATCCAAATAAACAAACGAAAATTAACATTTTAAGCCGAACAACGCACGATATAAAAAACTAAAGAGGAGAAAAACGTTTCTCTTTAACAGCCGTACAAGATTATCATAAGAACTTTTTGAATTTTTCCGAAAAATCAAAATTTCAAATTTTGATCGCACTAAAATTAATAAAAAATCAAAAACTCCATTTTTCTGTCAAACTATGCAAGATCCAAAAAATATAAATAGATAAAAGTCGTGTACCTAAAAAAGATCTACAAAATTTGTTATGAATTACTTTTTTATAGGATTCGTAATTTTTGTTTTATTCGTGAAAACAACATTAAAAATCAAAAAATTAAATTTGTGGACAAACGACACAAGCTATGAGAAAAAAATGAATAGACTGAAGTTGCTCATCAAAAAACAGATAAAAATGGTTTATTAACAATTTTTGGATAAGACGCTTGGTTTTTGTTTTAATTGTAAAAAAACATTAAAAATAAAAAAAAATTTGCCTGCCACGAGGGCACATTCTCATAGCGCGCTATGTGCGCGGCTCGCTTCGCTCGCAAGTTTCAGCGCGTCTAAGGCGCACGACTGTTGGTTTAATTTCACTTTATGATTGTAGTTTATGAGGGGTTTGAATCACAGTTTTTGATTTGCGCGCTCAAACTGGGCGCATTTTCAGGGCAGCTGAGAATCCAAATTAGTGCAATGTAAGGAGAAAATTTTAATGTCATCATGAAAAATAAAAATTGTACATTATTTTGCAATATCTGAATAAGCAGTGCCAGTACCAGATTTTTGACAACATAGTGTGCGAAGCACGAGATGCGTGATAAGAATCTGTTCGTTAAAGCCGAAGGAGCTTCAACAAAAGAGAATTCACAATCATCAAATTACAGTTGTTAAAGCTTTGACGTTTAATTTTAAAAGGTCTGTGCACAAATGTGTGGAAAATACAAAGACCGAGCGCGTAGCGCGAGGTAAATACATTATTATCGAGCGCGAAGCGCGAGATGTATACATTCTCGAGCGCGAAGCGCGAGAACTAACAGTCGCGCGCCCTAGGCGCGGTCAAACTTGCGAGCGAAGCGAGCCGCGCGCAATGAGAATGTGCCCGCGCAGCGGGCATATTTTTTTATTTGCATTCCGATTCACTTTAATTTAATAAAAGAACACCCCAGACGTCATTACCGTACTGTGTCCCAACCTCACTTTGCACAAGGATAAACTGTTTTTCTCCTTTTTTCAGACATTAACCTGAAAAACGTTTAACGTATCAAGTTTGTAAACTTTAGATGAACATAAATTTAATTTATGCACATTTTTCAAGTCAAATAAATAATATTGTAAAAACTTTAGAGTCTGTCCCACGATTTTTGTCATTTCAGAAATCATTACCGTACGTCTTTTTATCTAGTAAAATATTGTAGTTACAATTGAGTAATAAATACAGAAATATTAAGCGTATCGTTTAATACAAGATTCTATAAAATTTAGCTTGAAATATTAATGATATTTTTTGTGAATTCGATATTAAAACTGAAAAGTGCATTTTGACAACAAACACATCATTACCGTACGTGAGTTAAAAACCAGTTTCGGAGTGAACAATAATTATAAAAACCATTCCGTTACTTGCTCAGCGGTCTTTTCTTTCATAAGTAGGTCAATTTTCTCGCATCAGATACAAATAGGGTACTAGGTCAATATGGGTATCCAGGAAAAAATTATAACGGGGAAAAGTTAGTTAGCCTATGTTTAGAAAAGGGCTTATTTGATACAAATACTTGGTTTCGACATAAAATGATCCACACGTACACTTGGTGTAAAGGAAATAACCGCAGTATTATAGACTTCGTTATTGCGGATGAAAGACTAAAAGAACTAGTTAAAGATACAAGAGTCATGAGGGGTTCCGAATGCAATACCGAGCACTACCTTTTAGTCTCAAAACTAAACTTAGGGCAGGGATGGAGAAGAAAGAAAACAAAACAA
>CAKNWT010302915.1:0-33329 GCA_932066315.1 Andricus coriarius | reverse complement strand
AACGTGACAAAGGTTTCGATACGAGATCAGTTCAAGCTAAGAAGACCCAGACGCCTCAAATGAGGGGAGTGGCTCAGCTATTTCACTGCCAAGGGAACGTTATGGAAAAATTGCTTGCAAATTTCGCAAAGAAACGTGACAAAGGTTTCGATACGAGATCAGTTCAAGCTAATGAATCTGTAATCATTTCAATAATTAGTTCTAGATTCTGGTTAAGACCACCCACCTTGAGTAATTTAAACTCTCAATTTAGGAATGTCCGATTTTACCCACACGTGTTCCAAATTACTCGTTTGACGGTAATTAGCAATAATTAGGATTGCCTAAACTTACTGACTTCTTAATAATAATTTGTTTTGAATAATTATTTCCGCAGAAAACATATTTATACCTCTCTGAACAAATTTCCTACTGGAAAATTTGTATTACTTAAAATTCGCTCAACTCCTTAAAAGGCCAAAAAACTTGGCGTTCTATAAAACGAGGCTTTATTCGGCAAAACAGCAACTTTTTTATTCAAAGAAACAAATGCGAAATCAAATTTCCTTTAAGAATATATACTTTTAAAATAAAAATTTGAAATTTTTTTGAAAAATGTACAGGTGCCAACTCCCTATCAGCGAGAAAAATGTATAGCCGGCTATAGAATCAACATTTAAAGGATATCTGGATTTTTGAATCAAATTATTTAAGCCTAGTCTAAAAAAGTTATGGTTTCTAACAAAACAACAACAAAATTAGTCAAATTACAATTTATTTAATAATTTACAAAACAACTTGCACAATATTTATTTATAATTTTGTATAGTCGTTTACCACCAATTAAAAAAACTTTACTTACAAAAAATTCGCCGAAATTATTTGGTCAATAGGCAGTAATAATTACTTTTTTGAAATATAGCTGCACTTAATATCTAATCTAAACTAGATACAATTCAACAAATTTATTTACATATAACATTTATTCACATTTGTAGCAATGCTTACAAAAATATATAATCGATCAGTTTACTTAAACACTAATAATAAAATACGAAAACATTAAAATGCACCTACAAATCTTGACTCATAACGCGAACAAACTAATCAAGCGAACAAACACCGAATTTGGGAGTTAAGAGTGACCATTCTAAGCAAAAAGTCAAAATGGACACCCATATGGGTGTGCTTTGGATCCCATTTGCAATATATAACAACTTAATTCATACCTTACTTAAGTAAAAGAAATCTCGGAAGTCACTCTCGTTTTCTTTCTAGCCGAGAAACGACTTAGGAATTCGTGTTCCAATCTTTCTCTCGAAGAAGCACTTATTTTAATCTGTAAATTAACTTGGGATCCTACATTTCTATCTTTCTTCGTTTACTAGGCGGATAATCCACATCGATGTCGGATTCTTCAGTTTGTGGATCTACTTGGGAGCTTGAAGACACATTTGAGTTATCTGTATTTTCCGTTGATTCTTCCTGCGAAACGACTTCGGTTCCTGTTTTCTCAATTTGGTTTTCGATGTTGTCAGAGTGTTTCGACGTTCCCGCAGAAATTCCTAGAGCAGAATTTTTAATGCAAGCAGCAATTTGGTCCGCTTTACTCATTCGTATTCCACCTCGTGGAATGTCCACTATGGGAGCGTGACAAAATCCTTTGTGCATCTCATAAACCTTATCCCCGATTCTTAGATTCTCATTCAATCTATCAGACTGCACTTGAATTCTAAACTCCCAACCATTAATTATTTGAGCATACGTATTAATTTTACCGATGGAAGAGAAAGAATGTTTGAAAATCCCTGAAGTTATATTCAACACTTTCAAAGATTTGCCAAAATATCTCTCTCTGCATGAGAAACCACTCACGACGATCAGGGTATGCTCGGGTGTTATCTGAAATAAGGAATTGAAATATTATATTTTTTATTATATAAGATACCACTCATTGGTAAATGTATTAAAATATTCCTATTACAAATTGTAGTAAATAATATGAAATTATACCTTCGTAAGTTTGACTATTTGCCCAACAGGGCAATAGTGTTGTATGATTCCGTTTACTTTTGTCAGTTTGGTTCCACACCATGTCTTAGTTATTTGATGGCTATAAAAATAGCAAAAATTATAAATTAGAACATACTCTCAGATGAGCACTATCATTATATTTTAAACTCTTAAAAAAATGCTTACAATATATTCCTGTGCGAATCTTGGATCGGAAGGGAAGTTCGTCCTTCGGAACCCACGTGGAACCCAGTTTCTGCCAGTTGCCCAATTTCAATTCCATTCTCAGGAATTTGCACTAGGGGAACAGAGCACTCTTGAAAATGTTCATAATATACTTTATCTCCGAAAAATATATTCTTAATAAACCTAAGTCTATATTTCGGAACTTTAATCTCAAAGTCGAAATTTGGACCTACTTTGTATATTTTGAGAACATGACCAATCCAAGAGAATGTGTTTCTAAAAGTCCCCGAAGCTAGATATGGCAGATATACAGCTGTGCCAATTGGAATCCTGGAATTTGATGTTCCTGTTACCCAGAATTGATCGTTTTGCGGAGATGTCTGAAAAAAGATAATAATATATTATTAATTATCGTAGATCCCTACCTAATCGATATCTGTTTTATCGATTGACGGTAATGATGCAATGATGATGAAATATTACCTTTGAAAAATGCATGCGTATAACTTTTCCAACGGGACAATAATGTTTATCGCCATCTATCGAGTTGTCATTCGAATCAGATTCGTTAGAATCCGTCTCGCTATCTGAATCTGAATCGTAATCTGAATCCGTTTCACCATTTGAATCCGTGTCGTCATTGGAATCAGAGTCGTCGTTAGAATCGGAGTCATCAGAATACGAGTAGTCTTCAAATTTAATTCCGCAAAATGAATTTGTTATTTGGTCCCTGTGAGGAAAGAAAAAAAGAATTAAATTTTTGATCGAATGAAGGTCAATCATTTTCTCGATTTTTGTTATAATTTTGCCAATTTTGTTCAAGTATTATATTATTGAAAATAACTGGAAAATTGTAAACATATTAAAAATTAACAGAATGGCACCGGATGTACTAAAAATTATTCATTCCAATTTTTTTGAAATTTTCAATTTCACCTATTAGGTATTTTCACTTCAACCACCAGCTGCCTTCACTTCGTTGAGTGCTGAGGGGGAAAACAATGGAACAAATGCATGGGATTCGGTCCATTTGTGCCCTATTTTGCTAATATTTTCGTAAAAACTGATTCTTTCTGTATAAGTCTAGTAAAAAAATAGTTTTTATTTTTAAAGAACTATTTAAAGAACCAATAAAATGATGATAATTACCATTCATTACGAAGATATTACAAAAAAATATGCCCGCTTCGCGCTCGATAATAATGTATTTACCTCGCGCTACGCGCTCGGTCTTTGTATTTCCCACACATTTGTGCACAGGCCTTTTAAAATTAAACGTCAAAGCTTTAACAACTGTAATTTGATGAATGTGAATTCTCTTTTGTTAAAGCTCCTTCGGCTTTAACGAACAGATTCTTATCACGCATCTCGTGCTTCGCACACTATGTTGTCAAAAATCTGGTACTGGCACTGCTTATTCAGATATTGCAAAATAATGTACAATTTTTATTTTTCATGATGACATTAAAATTTTCTCCTTACATTGCACTAATTTGTATTCTCAGCTGCCCTGAAAATGCGCCCAGTTTGAGCGCACAAATCAAAAACTGTGATTCAAACCCCTCATAAACTACAATCATAAAGTGATATTAAACATTTTTTTTCAATTTGACTTTATAGAGGGTTCTCAAAGCACCTACGGCCTTGACGATTACATTCTCATTGCGATACTCGCGCTTCGTGCTCAACAACTAGGTTATACAGATGATTGCTTTTGAAAAAATATGTTATCGAGCGCGAAGCGCGAGAACCAACAGTCGTGCGCCCTAGACGTGCTGAACCTTGCGAGCGAAGCGAGCCGCGCACATAGCGCGCTATGAGAATGTGCCCTCGCGGCGGGCAGATTTTTTTTTATTTTTAATGTTTTTTTACGATTAAAACAAAAACCAAGCGTCTTATCCAAAAATTGTTAATAAACAATTTTGATCTGTTTTTGGATGAGCAACTTCAGTCTATTCATTTTTTTTTTGTATCTTGTGTAGTTTGACAGAAAAATTGAGTTTTTGATTTTTTATTATGTTTAGTGCGATCAAAATTTGAATTTTGGATTTTTCGGAAAAATTCAAAAAGTTTTTATGATAATCTTGTACGGCTAATAAAAAGAAACGTTTTTCTCCTCTTTACTTTTTTTATATCGTGCGTTGTTCGGCTTAAAATGTTAATTTTCGTTTGTTTTTTTGGATTTTGAAAATCCTGTAACTCTGATAATTTTGATTTTATCGAAAAATGTCATTAGGATAATTGATTTGCCTTTTTGCTTATTACTAATTACCGTACGTAGAATTTGCAAATCGTGAAAAAAAGTAGTCTCAAAAATTTTCAAAATGTGCTCACTTTTTGAATTTTGATCCAAAATATCTGGTTAACGAACTTGACCTTCATTTTGGGACCCTTAAAAAGTTTATCAAAGGCTGACTCGATTCGACAAATCCTTCAAAAGTTAGCGAGTCCACAAAATTCAGGTAACCATACATACAGACAGACATACAGACAGACAGACACCGACAAAATTTTATGATTTTCGGAATCTGTGAGTGCCGAAACGTAAAGATCCGTTAAAAACCAGAGATCGAAAATTTGGACGAATACATTACACTCTCATGAATGAGAATGTAAAAAGCATTATGTCCGTCCTAAACTACGACCGAAGACAGATTTATGTGTAAACATTTTCCATAAACTTTAACTGAAAGTGAAATTTTACATAAAGCATTAAAAATAAATTGAAGAATAAATAAAAATATTTCAATGATTTCAAAGCATTGGAAAAGAATTCAGAACAATGTCAAAAATTTGCATAGATTTCAAAGATTCAACGAAGTGAAGTTAGCTGGTGGTTGAAGTGAAAATACCCAATTTGGTTGGATTTGTACTCGCCGCCTGTACTTTAGAATCGAGATCAGAGCTGCCAACGTAAGAAATATATACTTTGGCCTTCATTTTTCAAAAGATACTGAGATACTCCGTGTATTAAGAAATATTTGCTTTGACCTTTATTTTCGAAAATTAAATATTTTTTTCAAAAAAGACTTGTAGTAAACAGGAAGAACATGAAAAATCCTATTCTGTATTGGGAAAAATATTTGTTATTAAAATTGACAGTGGACTAAAATTCAAAGTAAAAAAAGGTCTTGCAACAGGACAATCCTTTTACTTTCGTACATAAATGAGGTGCCCATTTAAGAAATTTGTTTTGTTTATAATATAATTTTACCAGGGTGGCCACCATTTTTTCAATTTTCATCTCCCGGCTTTCTCCCGGGAAATATTCGTGATTTCTCGCGGTTTAGAAAAAAATATATACTCATATAAACAATTTAAAAATCCGTTATTAAATTAATTTTTCGATATTATGTTTTAAACATTAATTAATAATTTCTAACTGAAAACGTCTGAAAAAAAAATTATATAGAACGATTTTGGACAATTTAATTAGAAATAGTAGTTGAATAATATTGTGTAATTTCCAAGTCGAAGCGCTAAAAGTGAAACATTTTTTTAAATTGAAAAATCACGAAATTGAATTATTTCGGATTAAAATTTGGAAAATAGGACAAACTCAAAACGTTACGAATTCAATATTTTAAGATTCGAATTTTGGAAAATAGATCATTTAAAAATCAGAGGAATCGAAATGGTATTATTTATAATTAAAAGCGTTAACAATTAAAAAATTAACAACTTTTGAATTTAAATCATTTCAAATTCAGAGAAATTAAAATTTGACAATTTGAAATTTAAAACTAAATTTAATCGTTCAAAGTCAAAGCTTATAAAATTCTAGAATTTTAAATTGTTATTGCATAACAAAATTATAATTTAACATTGAAGCTGACGAAACATATTTTTTCTAAATTTTAAAAATGAATTCTGTTATTTAAAAAAAACGTTAAAAATAAATATTAATTTAAAATGGGAAACACTAAAAATGAAATAATTTCTACTCTGAAAAAAATGTTAATTACCAAAAATTGTGATATTAACACTTCTTATACCCTTGAAATCGTTAAAAAAATTATTAACTTTTAAATTGCTAATTATATTTTGCAAAATTCAACAAATTAAATTTAAATTATAAAAGTAAAACCTATGAAAGGGATAAATAAAATATTTAGCGTTCAACATGAAAATTCAGAACTCTAAAATTGTGACCACTAAAAATTACCGAAATTATTGAATTACTGATGTATAAATTTCAGAAAGTTTAATTTTTATCTTGTTTTATTTTAAACTCAAATTTTTAATTTTAAACTTCAAATCTTCCTTTGGAATTAGTATACCTTCTTGAAATTTTCTAATCAAATATTTTTCAATTTCAAATTATTTATTTAAATCTTTGAATAAAAATCGGACAATTTTAAGATATTACATTAAAAATAAAAAAAATGAATACAAAATACACGGAGAAAAATGGATGTTTGAACGTAACATCTAGATGTTCACGTTTAACATATTTTATGTTTAACTATAGGACAGCAATCTAGATGTTCATAGTTATTATCTGTAGATCTTAAAAAGTGAGATGTTACTCTGTAACATCCAAAATGTTCAACTGAAACATCCGAAATATTACATGTATGGTTATGTCAAATAACGGCTGTAAATATTTGAAGAGTTTACTTATTTTTGATTATTTAAAGAATTAATTGATAACTTATTTGGGAATTTAAAATTAAACTTTAATGTTTCTACATGAACGAAGGACAGATAAAGGGCATGAAATGTCGATCAGATGATACGTTCAGTCACATTCAGGTTATGTTTAATATTTATAATTCAAAATAAAAAATAAAAACGAGGTAAGTAAGCTGAGAACGAATGATCTGTAATCAGCATTTAAAATTCCATCTATTTGAGGTTACTTAAACTCAAATTGTATTTTAAATTTACAAAAATTTTGTCAAAATGTGTTCGAGTCAATATAACCTCAAACTTAAGAACCTTGTTCCGTCGTGTAGACAGAAAAAAGTCGTTATCCAATTTTAATTAAGTATTTCTAATTTTTATTCTTTGGAAATATTCCGAAATTGTAATATTCCATAATTGTAATATCAAAAATATATAGCTGTCAAATATAGTCCTTAATTTCCAAGGCGCGATGCGCATGCGCTACGACGATATAAACATCTGAATGTGTTTCCGTTTAACATAAAAATATGTTTACGTCTAACATCTTAAAAAGGTAGTAGATGTTCGGCATGAATATCTGCATGTTAAGCGGTACAATCTTACCCTTTGAACATCTACATTTAAACATCCATTTTTCTCCGTGTAATATTGCTGTAATATGATTTCAATTTTTAAAATCGTACAATTTTAAGCTTTTAATTCGAAACTGCTTTATATTTACATTAAAAATTATTAAATTCAAAACTGACTATCAAGGCTTTTAATATGAAATTTTGAAATATTTAATTGCGAAATTGTCCTGACATTTTGAATATTTGAATTATAGAAATTTCAAATCTCCGGGTGTAATATTTTTCTCCCGGCTTTATCCCAGGTGAGTGGCCACCATGGTTTTACCCTATAAATTTATATATTTCAAGAAAATAATCAACCCCCATACTTTTCATTACATTTTTTTGAGATTCAGAAAGACTTTAAAGTTGTATGATAAGCAAAACTAAAAATTGAAAAATGAAAGAATAAACATTTTAGTAAAAGAATTATTTAAAAAAAAAATATATATATATGATGGGATCAAATGTTAAAAAATATTAAAAACTGGGTGATTCGGAGTACCAAATACTGCTTATAAAATAGGAACAAAAAAGCAAATCTTTTTTCTGAACTCATTCTGTAGCTGAAGCTCAGTTTCAAAAAAAAAAAAAAAAACTAAAAAATCGTGTTAGCATGTCCTAAAACACTTCTTTAGAGAAAACAAGTTTAGATGTCGTTTTTTCTCTATTTAAACAAAATTTACAAAAATATTTAAATAAAAGAAAAATATTTGTTTAAAACGGACAAAAACGTTATTATTGGAAAATGTTTAAGAATCTAAGTTTAACTAACGAGCAATAATTTTTCTCCAATAACTAATTAATAATGCTTATCGATTGATTACTTCATTAAGAAATAATACAAAATCGTAAGGAACACGGTACATTTTACTCAAATTCTCCTTAAATAGTAACTTTTGGAAGAAAATGAGGTATTCGCATAACATGTTACGAAACATTTACTGCATTCATATTTACTATTTTCCTTTGCTATACAATACTTAGTTCGAAAAATTTTAATATTGTGTTGGAATTTTTAGAAATTATTTAAAACTTTTGATTAATTTTTAATGTGGAATGTGACTGAGAACAGGGCTTTAGAGCCCTAGCTAAATAGAATTCATAAAATTGCATTATTTAAACAAAATAAAAACTCAAATGGGCTAAAGAGATATGTTTTTATATATTTTGAACAATTTTCTAAAATGTCAACACAATATTTATATGTTTTAAATGTCCTTAACAAGGAATCAGAGTTTGAAAAAATTCTTTCAAAAAATATACAGAACTATCAAACTGAATAAAAAAAAGTATACGAATAAAACTCTATTAGCACGTTTAATTGAGCTGTCTATCAAACTCTATCCATCTAGAATTGTTTTACTTTTCTATCATTAACCTGTTAATTAACTATAAATCTATATTTCCATGATTTCATTCTGATTAAACCTCTATCAAATCTTATCCACAAATAACTTGTAGCATATCCTATCTTCCACAATTTTGGAAATTTATATCAAATTCCATCCACCGAGAAATCTTATAATTTCCTATCAAAATGTTCACATTGCATAAGATTTTATAATGTTTTAATAACAATATCTTGGTCGAAAAATATAAGATTTTTCGAGGAGTAGAACTCGATAGAAACCTTCTAGGTTCTGGAAAATAGGACTCGATACAAGTCTGGTGCGAATAAGATTATATAAACTTTCAATAAAAAGCTGTTGAAAGTAGAAGTATAATATTCTACAACGGATAGAATTTGATAGCAATTTTTGAAATTGAGAGACGTAGGAAAACATGCAACTTTGGCAGGGGTAAAGATTTCAGAGTTTCAGTGGTGAAATGTTGATAGAAAAGTATAAGATTTTGCGACAGATAAAATTAAATAAAAACTTCCAAGATTCTGGAAAATAGGATTTGAGAGAAGTCTTGTACGATTATGATTTACTAGAGTTTCAATGGGAAAATGTTGATAGACAAGTATAAGATATCTCGACAGACATAGATAAATAAAAACTGCCAAGATTCTGGAACACGAGATTTGAGAAGTTTATTGCGATGAAGATTTACTAATTTCAATCAGAAAATGTTGATAAAAAAGTATAAGATTTCTTAACAGATAGAGTCAGATAAAAACCTCCAAGATATTGGAACACAGAATTTGATAGAAGTCTTGTGCGATTAAAATTTATTAGAGTTTCTATAGGAAAAAGTTGATAGAAAAGTATAAGATTTCTCGACAGATAGAAGGAGATAAGAACTTCTTGGATTCCTGACATAGTATTTAATACAAGTCTTGTGCGATTAAGACTTACTAGAGTTTCAATGAGAAAATATTGATAGAAAAGTATAAGATCTTGCGACAGATAAAATTAAATAAAAACTTCCAAGATTCTGGAAAATAGGATCTGAGAGAAGTCTTGTGCGATTATAATTTACCAAAGTTTCAATGAGAAAATATTGATAGAAAAGTATAAGATCTTGCGACAGATATTGTTAAATAAAAACTGCCAAGATTCTGGAAAATAGGATCTGAGAGAAGTCTAGTACGATTAAGATTGACTAATTTCAATAAAAAAATGTTGATAATAAAGTATAAGATTTCTCGACAGATAGTCAGATAAAAAATTCCAAGATACTGGAACACAGAATTTGATAGAAGTCTTGTGCGATTAAAATTTATTAAAGTTTCAATGGAAAAATGTTGATGAAAAGGCATAAGATATCTCGACAGAAACAGTTGAATAAAAACTTCCAGGATTCCGGAACATAGAATTTGAGAGAAGTCTTGTGCTATTAGGATTTACTAGAGTTTCTATAGGAAAATGTTGATAGAAAAGAATAAGATTTCTCGACAGATAGAAGTAGATAAGAACTTCTAAGATTCCTGACATAGCATTTGACACAAGTATTGTGCGATTAAAAATTAATAGGGTTTAATCAGAAAATTCTGATAGAAAAGTGTAAGATTTCCGGACATATTTTTAGTGATTTAATTTGATTTCTATCAAAAAAGCGTATTAAAATATATAGGAATTTGAGATAGCATATGTGACATGATTATATTAAATTTATATAAAAAAGTATAGGAATTATTGGAACACCGGCCTATTTTGGCTTTTATAGAAATCAATAGCAATTCTATATCTAAAGCTATTGATAGAAATTAATAGAATTAAAAAGGAATTTATTAAAATTGCGGATACAAAAAATGTAAATGAAAATTATTAATTTTTTTTATCAAATCCTATCAAACTCTTTAGCAGGGATTGTAATTTGTTTGATTATGCTCTTTGGTTTTTGTCAGAAATAAATTATATTTACACTTTTTAAATTTCATGAAGGAATATTATTGCGGAATTGAATAATTTCATAAATTTCGATTACAAAAAATACTTACAACACGTCCCTGCATAATTCTGCTGCCTCTGCGTCACAAACTCGTCTCGAATTTTCAGCCATTGCAAAACTTAAGAATTTTACCTTTTAAACTGATAGTCGTATAAATTTATGAGAAATCTCCTGATCTACACCACGGGTGTCACTGATTGTGAACTAAATAAAAATCGCATATGCGCATCCTTTTTACAGTAGTTGGATATGCGCATGCGCAGAACCATGATGATGTTTGCCAATCATTGCTCAGAACGAAACCGGAAGTAAGACGTCATCAATCGATATATACATTTAGTTATCCATAATATTTATTCATTACTTATAATAAATTATACTTTTATCATTGAAGTAAAGCATAAACGAATAGCAAAGTATTTCTGGAAATACCTGCAATATTTGTTCATTTGTGTGAAAATACAACCATCTCTGATACAACTTACCAATATTCGAACGTAACTAACACGTTACTGTTACGCAGTTGGTATCAAATTACGTAACAAGAGTCACGTGAAATCTACAAAACCTAATATAAATGTTTGCCATCAGAAATATTTTTTAAATTTAATTATTTAATATTCATCAAACAAAACTCAATATAATTGGTAAAGCAATATGTTTAAATTTTCTAAAAACAAATTTAATTTAATTTATTAGAAATTTGAAATCCCCATTGTTGAGAGGAAGAGTTAGCGTAGTTAAATTAACAAAATATTAAATATTTCTAAAATACGCAAAAATGAATTAATTTTAATTGGAAATAAAGTAAAATTTACAGTGAAACGTGTAAAATGAAACGACCCTGAAGTTTCCTACATCTATGGATTCCAAACTTTCGTAATTAATTATAAACAAACTAAGTACCCGATCGAAAAACCGAAAATACCTCTGGATTCCCCACCAAAATATCTAGCGCGCCTTTCTTTTAACCATTTTTTAAACGAAGCCATGCACAACACTACAAAATAAACAAACTGTTAACAATATTGTTTAAAAAAAAGCCCATATAGATATTTCCGAAGTGAATCTGAATTAGTAGAATATTACTAATAGGTACTTGTTTTCTACTAATGTAAATAGTGCTGATTCGTTTACTAGTAATTAGTAAAATTCTACTATTTCAATGAGTCAGAATAACTGACTAAATGAATTAGTAACTATATCTACTAAAGGAATTGGTAATGCTACTACTAAATGAATTGGTAAATATATTGCTGGTTACTATTTTAAACTGTAGTTTCAAGTAAATTAAAAAACTTATTTTACGATGAACAGAATTTTATTAAAAAACATTCATCTATGAATTTAAATAATAATTCAAAGAAATTTCCATTTTATCTTCTTATACTTAAAACTCAGTGCATATTTAGGTCAAATTAATATGGATCCTGTATTAAATTCAATTTGAACAGTTTCAAATTCCTAAAGTTCATAGTAAAAGTATTCCATTTTAAACAAGATAGGTGAATTTTTGACCAAATAGTTAAATTTGGAACCAAAACGATTTAATTTCTACCAAAAAAGACGATTTTTCAACAAAATACATGAATTCTCAACCAAATAGTTGAATTTTTAGTTAAGAAATTAATTTTCCAGAAAAAAAACAACGAATTTTAAACTGAAATAATTAATCTTTAACTGAAATAGATAAATTCTGATCCAAAAGGATGCATTTTTAACAACAGAATAACTTTCATCCAAGTAATTTTTATCTTCAATCTAGAAGATAATATTTCAACTAAAATGATGAATACTTAACTGGAATACTTAAATTTTCAACTAAAAAGATAAAGTTTCAAACAAGAAGGTTAATTTTGAAACATATAAAGAATAATTTTCTGCCAAAAAATACGTTTTTTATAAGAAAAGCAACAGCAAGAAACTTGCAACCAAATAGTTTAATTTTCAGTTTAAAAAATTAGTTTTCAACCAAAAAATATCCTAAAAAAAGACAAACAAATTTTCAGCCAAACTGATAAATTTTTAAATGAAATAATGAGTCTTTTACTGGAATAGATGAATCTTCAACTAAAGTAGATAAATGTTAAGTCAAATAGATGCATTTTTAACAAGAGTTTATCGTTCAACCAAGTAGTTGTATTTTTCAACCAAAAAGTTGAATTTTCAACTAAAATTGTACATTTTTAACTGGAATACTTGAATTTTCAACCAGGAAGATGAAGTTCCAAACAAGATAATTAATTTTTATACAAAAATATTAATTTTCTACAAAAAATACGATTTTTCAACAAAATACATGAATTTTTAATGAAATTTTTTATTTTTAACGAAAAATATCAGTTTTCAACATAAAAATTCAATTTTTCAGTTTCAATTTTCGGTTCGAAAAAATTAATTTTCAACCAAGCTTATACATTTTCAACTAAAATGATGAATCATTGGCTGGAATAGTTTAATTTTCAACTAAAAATGGGAAATTTTCAACCTGAAATCGTATAATTCAATTTAAAATTTTTGTATTATGTTCAACTAAAGAGATGAATTTTAAACTACAATGTTAGAATATTCAATTAGAATAATTACATTTTCAGTTAAAACAAAAGTAATTTTCTGTTAGAGAAAAAGCGAATTTTCAACAAAATAGCTCACTTTTCAACCAAAGAGATAAATTTTTAATTCAAATGATCAATCTTGAACCAACAAAAATTAATGTTTAACAAAAGAGTTTAACTTTCAACCCAGGAAACTAAATTTGTATTCCAAAAAAGATGAATTCTAAACGAAATATCAAGTAGTTGTTATCCCAACCAAAAAAATTAATTTTCAACCAGAAACAGTTGAATTTAACCCAAAAAATAGTATATTATGCACCTAGGGGGAGAAGAGGGGCTTTTCCGACGAGTGTAGTGTAGCGAGCGCGTAGCGCGAGTCGGAGACGAGTACTGAAAACATACACAAGTCGAAAAAGTGCCTCTCCCCCTTGGTGCATACGATATTTTTTATAACAAATGGATTTTTAATAAAGAAGCATACAATTTATGTTAACTTATTACAAATTATCAAAAATTCAATAAAAAAACTGTCGGAAATTTTTGGTAATTTACGGTATCTTTAGAGGTGATTTATGGTAACTTGCCATAAATTTCCAAAAATTCAATTAAAAAATGTCTATAAATTTTCGGTCATTTATGTTAATTTCACAGGTCAATATCGTGACATACCATAAATTAACCAATATTCTTTTTTTTTAATTTCCATAAATTTCCGGAAATTTATGTACATTTTCAGTCATTTATGAAAATTTTACCGGTAAATATGAAAAATAACCATAAATTACACAATATTCATTTTTTTTAATTTTCACAAATTTCGGGAAATTTATGAAAATTTTCGGTCATTTATGGTAATTTTACCGGTAAATATGGTAAATTACCATAATTTACCCAATATTCATTTTTTAAAATTTCCAGAAATTTCCAGAAATTTATGAAAATTTTTGGTCATTTATGGTAATTTTACCGGTAAATATGGTAAATAACCCAAAATTCATTTTTTTAAATTTCCATAAATTTCCGGAAATTTATGGAAATCTTCGGTAATTTATGGAAATTGTCGGTAATTTATGGTAATTTTAAAAGTAAATATGGTAACCTACCCTAAGTTACCCAAAATTCATTTCTAAAAATTTCCATAAATTTCTGGAAATTTCTGAAAATTTTCGGTAATTTAAGGTAATTCGATCAGTATATGGTAACTTTCCATAAATAACCGCAAAATTCTATTATGTGCAACAAAAATTTCCTCACAGTTTTTACGGTGAATGGGCTGATAATAGTAAAATGCGAGCTCATAGACATATCATTTTCATTGTTCACCTCTGACATCACTTTTCAGTCCCTAGGGAGTAAAAAGTAGATCCTTAGCCCCGCTTCATAGGCATCGAAAAGGGCTGAAATCATGCATGTGTTATAAAAAATATTTTTCGACATGAGTTTAATTTTCAACTTAAAACGATTTTGCAGTCGTCAAGGGAGATCAATCATAATAGTTCAACTTTCACTATAAAAAATTTAAAAAACTAAATTAAAATTCTCGCGCTTTAAAAAGTATGTAGATACTTTTATTTTAACTTATCCGAAGTTTACCAATACGGTGGTTCAAAAAAGGCTTTTTTAAAGACAAGAGTTTTTAATTCTGTTTAAAATTTAGGTTAAATAATACTTTTTGTCGCTTAGGAAAACTGGATCTGATGATTATAAGTGCTGCCTCAAAAGTGATAAGTTTGAAACATGAAAAAAGACTTAAAAATCATCGATACAATGATTTCATGACAAACCATTTTTTTTTACTTTGAACAAATGATTAAAATTGTAATAAAAATCTCATTTTATTTTCAATCAAAGATTTTATACAATAATAATAATTTTATATTTTAATTTCTGAGGACGCTGTTATTCTACCTGATTTGACGAGTTCACATTTTGGCCGCATTTAAAAAATAGATGGTATATTTCAACGGTTTCCATATAGCAATTCATTGCCACTCATTGAATTAGTAAGTCGGCACTACTAAGCCTATTAGTAGAATACCCTTACTAAATCATTTAGTAACATAAATCTTACCATTTCATTTAGTAGAAACTGATAAAATTACTAATTTAACAGTCAGATACAATGCTACTAATTGCATTAGTAAAATTTCTACTAATTCGGATTTAGAGAGTAGTTTATTCATAACAATTGCAGTTAACTCAAAAATAATGTACTTGTTTAAAAAATGTTTTTAAAAAAGGCACACCTAGACATTTTGGAGAGGAATCCAGAGGTCTTTCCGATTTTTCGTTCAAACGCTTAGTTTTTTAATAATTAATTACAAAAGTATCAAATCCATTGACATAGGAAACTTCAGAGTCGCAATATAAATGGTAAGAAGTACATTTTACAAAATACAATTTTTAAATAGAGGAAAAGAGAGATTTGGAAGTGAGAAACAGAAATTGTAAACAAAATTTTAACTGAACACTGTAAAATAAAATTTAAAAAATCAAAATTGGTGTGGCGTTTCGAATATAAGATTAATAATTTGTCGATAATTGAAAAGAGAAAACTCTAAAATTGATAGTAAACTATTAAAAAGTAAAATAGATCTAGATACAATTATTACACACTGCGATTCATATATAGATACATGTAAGTTTTATTCAAATTTTTATCAATACACGTATTTTAATAATATATGCAAGTAAAAATATTAAAATGCACATCAAAAGTAATGACAAAAAAATTATAATGCTGGCTGAATTATTTGTACAAAGTAACTTCCATGTAACGAAACAAGTGCCCAACTTCAAAAGTTTTGGGTTTCTGAAGTTTTCCTCTCCTTCGGCAATAAATATTACACTATATGTTGAAGACATTCTCGTTCTCGAAATAATAAAATTTATGATTTAAAATTTACGCATATAAAAATAAATTCTGAAATCATTATAAAATATAGATTACAATTATTTCTGGAACTACAACCGAGTTTATGTCTCTGACGGTAGTAAGATTATAATACATTAATAATGATAGAGACAAAATACACGATATTCTTTACGGAAAATATGCTGCACTAGTTGTTTTAATTGAAACTTTTACTTACTTCAAACAAATTTTATTAAACAATTCCACCGAAACTTTTGGATGTGCGTTTACTAAATTTTCGAATCCATTTATTTTAACAAACTCTCTGATATGCTTTTTGATAAAGACGAAGCAGTAGTTTTTTAAAAAAGCTGCATTATAATCTGCACTCAGCTTAAGATAATCCACAACATTTTGAACAATTAGTTTCGTGGTAAGGAGTTTTTCGCAATTAAATTTAAGATCTTCCACTTGATACCTATTGGCTGCTTTTAGAATTTCTTCAGGTTGATGTTCTAGATGTTCAACTTTTCCTGTGTACATATACCGCAATAATTCCTTGAATATCTTTGGATCCATATCTTCGATTTCCACTTGATCAGGCAGGGACTCGTTCATGTATTGAGAAAACATCTTGCCAAATACTGGACTATTGGCAGATAGAATCAATTTGTGAGCCGAATATTTTTCTCCTCCAACGAGAATTTGTACATCACTGAATTTCTCATTATCTATAAATGGTTCATACATGGATTTCTCCTTCGTTTGAAATTCGCCAGATTCTGTGACTTCACATACAATTGTCACGATTCCATTGTTTACACAATCGGTGAGTCGATTTAGCAAATAATCATTAAAGTCTATGAAGGATTCTGTTTCTCCATTCGTTATTTTGCTATCAATCAAAAGCCTTCCAGTTTTTGCGCCTAAGATGAAGATAGTGATTTTTTTGTTCTGTGGAATTTTTTTGCTTTTACAGCAATACAACGTCATTGCAAAAAAGAATTCTACTTCTTCTTCAGCATATTCTCTAATATATTTTTTATGTTTGCTTATTAGCAGTCGATACTTAAATTCATCATCTTTTCCGAGAAATATTGGCGACTCGTATAATTTTCCAGTTTCCGTAAGTTCATCAAAATCTATGATCCAAGTATATTTCATTCCATTTTTACGATCCGCCATTTTGACTCTGGAAATAAAATATGTCCTTTCTAAAATTATACAGATGTTTTTTTATTTTTGTGTCCTATAAATAACGTGAGATAAGGAAAAAAGTCAAGGAACAGATATTTTCCCTCTGTCATTGCTTCAAATTTTATTACAAATATCGGGAACAGTCCAACCTAGATATCCTCTAGAGAGAATTGAGAAAGAAACTCACGAATTTACATATAAACTAATTCCAGCGCATCACGATTAGTCCGGAAACAGAAATGTTTTTCAAACGTGTGCACCTCTAGGCTGCGCAGAAGACATGATTTCATAATACCAGTGGTAACATAACGTTCTGGTTTTGGTTTAATCGTACCAAATCAAATGAATGGGACGTTCTTCCTCAACTCTCCCTAATAGAGAATCTCTAGTCCAACACAGGAAAAACGAAACGATTGAACAATTGCTTTAGTGAATTGGTTTCTTTTCAGAAAGCTGATTGGAAGATCGTCTTCTGAATCGAAATGACGCGTTTGAATCGGATCTCAACATTTAAATGGGTAATTACTCTCCTTAAAAACCTTAGAAAGTTCATTTTGGGAATTCGAACTGAATCTAGTTCCAAATAAACTCGGAAATCCAAACAGATTTACACATATAGAATGTCTAAATTGAGCCGAATTGACGTACAAACTTATTTCATGATTTAAAAAGTTCGAATTGATACCAATGATACCAATTTGAAAGTCCGCATATATTACAGATGGTCACATATGTGACCGTCCGCGAAGAAAGGGACCTAATGCCACCTAATGCGTCAAAGCTGAATTTTACAGGACGGGCGATCGTAGCAGAGTCCGCAAGCCAGCATTTGAGTAGTGGGGATGCGTCTACGAAAAGCACCCCCACACTTTTAGACACGAGCCAGTGGATCTCACGGACACGTCGCGTACAGTTTTGTGGTAAGGCGTCTCGTTTTGTCTCCGCGAATGCTTATCATGCCTGTGTTTGTAGCTTAATAAAAAGAAAAGTAATTAACTTAAACAATTTCTGATTATTGGAAATGAAAGAGTAACTCAGAAGCTATAGATTGACGTAAGAAAATGAAAATTGATTTTTTCCGCATTAGGTCCCTTTCTTCGCGGACGGTCACACCGGATGGGGTTAGTTGCGCCAATCCCCCTCTGGTAGGTCGTGAGCCATAGGTTAGTTGCGCCAAGACTCTTCAAGGGACGGATTAGGAGGATTAGAAGTTAAATTAAGGAGCGAAATACAGACTCTTATCAGGAAGAGGGAAAAATAATACAGATACATAATAAAATAAGAATATTTATTTGTGTTGGTCCCATCCACACTATTTTTATACTACATATAAACAATATATAACTTTTACACAGCTTATGAGAATATCTCTAAAAAAATCCTATCTCAGTGCAAGAACTTGAAGTTGTAATAAAAAAGTTGAAAAAATTTCAATATTCTTTGTGGCAAAAATATTATTTTTGTAAACTCAGAAGCTCAGGTCATCAGGAACGTAACCACTTGCCACCCTTAAGTATGTATGGGTATAAAAATTTTGTTTAAATTTCAGGTTTGCATTACTGTAATATTTATAAATCCATTATTTCTACTATGACATAACTTCATTTTTCTATATTTCTAAAAATTATGAATTTTCGAGATCCATTATTTAACGCAAATCTACTGCGCCCCTAAAAATTCTCTAATTTAATTTTAAAAATATATATATATATTCGGCACTGTCTGGAATTTTTCATTGAATTTACAGAGTCCTGGGTTTAAGGTGAAAGCATTACTTCTGAATATTCTACAGTTTTCCGCCCAATTCTCATTAGGATCCAGTGATTTGTCATACATATTATTTATTACACCAGTTTTCAAACACATTTCAAAAGATGAAATTGATATTATTTCATTTTTGGACGGGTATAGCCTTGTCACAACTGACCCGTAGGATTAGAGAACCTTTTTCGATCTAGGGATTAGAGGCAGGGAAATTGGCGCAACTAACCATCGCCCGGTCACATATCGATGGGTCCTAAAAGAAAGTGCGCAACTCACAGTGACGGATAGAATCTAAGTAACTCGAGCCGACAAATAGAATCTACGCAACTCGGAGAGACGGATAGAAACTACGCAAGTAACAAAATGCAAGTTTTCAGGAGACCGCGTTGAAAGTTAGATTAGTCTTCACAATTCAAGTGTAATAATTTCAGAGATAATAAAGTGTTCCTAGGGATCCTATAATCACCGAAAACTAGACTATAACCTGAACTTCACGTTTAAAACATTTTGTGATGTTTTCGATGTAATTGCAATAGTGTGGTGTTTGATCTAACCTCAAACTTTTTAAATGTTTCAAATTCAATCGACTATTTATGAATTATAAACATTAATCTACATAATATCTGATTATATTACTTCGATTGAGGTTAGGTTTATTATAATCAATACAAATCATTGACAAACTGGCGCCACGGTGAAGGTCAGAACTATTTCAGCCGAGTTACGTACTTTCATCACGGAATCCACGTGCAAAAACGAGTTGCGTGAATGTATTATTTATTAATTAATACGCTTTAAACCAATAAATAGAAAAATTGAAGCGTTTTCATTACGGCTTTCAACACACTACAACAGTTTCTGACGGTAGCTCAAAATCCGAAAAAATGAAGTTATGTAGTTTCTATCCGTCCCTACGAGTTTCGTAGCTTCTATTTGTCAGCTGGAGTCACGTAGATTCTATCCGTCACTGTGAGTTGCGTACTTTCTTTTAGGACCCATCGATATGCGTCCTCATATGCAGGACATGTATGTCGCACGGCAGGCGGGCCAGCCGGGCATGGTGCGTGCAGACATTTTGGGTTATCAAAGGGTACCCAGTAAAAAGAAACTAATTAGGGGGAATTCACATTTTTGAATTCGCCCGAATTTCGCCCTCTGATTAGTTAAACCAAATTGAATGCGTTTCAATTCGTTTTAATTCATGATCGACAAAAATTAATAAAAATTGCATGCCTTGAGACTCGAACCAGCAATCTCAAGTGTGTAAGTCCAGAGAGCGACCACTGAGCTACGACACTCACTGATATTTATTTACAATGGATCCTTTATGCCCAGCACGTTAGTTATAGCTTACGAATTCGATTGAACAGGCCAGCCTATAACTGTATTCACACTGACGAATTCAGTCGAATTGGAGCTTGACTTTAAATCTCGCGAATTAAAATGAATTGGCTGACACTGAAATTAGTTCGTGCTGACGCATTCAAATGAATTAGGTCCCCTATAAATTGTTCAAATTGTTGTCAGGAGCTGCGCGGGATGAGCGGGGTACGCTAAATCAAGTTCAGTTAGGGTAGGTCAGGTCCAACAACAGCCCCCAAACCGACTTTAAATCAGAATTCGACTGTACTTATTACCGAAGGCTCTAGCGAATTCAATGTATAAATTTTTGAAAACAAACCAAGAATCTTTCGATGAAATTAAACAAAAGTTATTCTAGTATGATAAATTACATTTAGCAATAGATTTCATGAGTCTTGACTTTCTCTTATTTCCTGTTCAATCATGTTCATAACGGATTTACCTTTAGACCCATACTTAGTTCTCAGGTATACAGGATTTGCCTTTATACCCACACTTAGTTCTCAGGTATCCAGAAGGTGGCATCGTATTTTCGTTGCTGTTCCCCCCCGGTCTAAGTTTTCTTACCTTGATAAGAGTGCTGTGTGAGCACCGAAACGTTGGTGAATATTATCCATGCTTTTTTATTGTGATTTCAAAGTAATAAAAATAAAAAAGTCGAAAGAAATAAAAAAGAGAAGGAAGGGGATTTGATTGGTTGCCTTCTCATTTTTCTTTCCTCTCTTTTTTATTTTTTTCGAAAGAAACAAATTTTTATTTTGTTTTCAGGAATTGCAATAGGAGCATTTTGTGGTGTCTGTCCAAATTTTATCGTAAGATTCTTGGTTTATTTTCAGGAATTTATACATTGACTTGAATGTTGGACGTTAAATGGGATTTTGAATTTGATTTTAATCTTATTTAAGATTCTTAAATTTAAATCTAGCAAATTCATTTCAATTCACCTCAATTAGTTTCTTTTTACTGGGTATAGATAATATTTCCATTTAAATTAAAAATAAAAGAAGTAATTTATCATGAACGTATTTTTGATTATAGGGGGAAATGTTATATTCATATGATGGCCCTGTAAATCAAACTAACCTTATTACCACGTGTTCGCATCAATCCTTAACATTTGGAGCAGTAGTTGAAATAATATTTTTAACAGTTTTATATCAGCACATTCAAAACATTTAATACTTTTGAAATTTATTTGCTTAGAGTTATTTGATACTATTTTCATTTTTATAAAACTGTCTAATGGTATGAGGTTAGGAATATGCCGCTGAAAATTGTAAACTTCACTACAAAATTTTTCACTGTCAAAATGTTCAGTGATTTCACTTCTGCAAACTTTCGGTACATTTTTGCACTAGTTGTGTAATAACTGATTTAAAATTTATGAAAATAGTAACATGCACGCGCAGGTTAAATACATGATGTACTGTTGCAAAAAGACTCTAATGTATTTATATTGTAATATCTTGAAAATAAACATTTAGGCTAAAACTTAAATAGGTCAAATATTGTTTTTAACATTTTACATAACTTTTTACCGATAAAATTGAAACATTATATAAAAAACGCATCAATTACGAATCTGAAAAATATAATTTGAGATTCAAAGATGAAAGCTATTTTTTCATTAAAAAGTACCCCAATATTTTTTATCGCATTAGTATCAGAAAGTAATTTTTTTATGAATACTTCGTTTGAAGAAAAACCAGTTTAATAATTCATACCGAAAATTCTATAAAAATAGTCGAAATTAATTTCTGCAGGTATTGATGTTTAAATGAAGAAAAGTGTGGACAATTGATACTGCACTGTTTCACTCTATTTATGACTATTGCTTGATTTTATGACAAAGTGCAAAACCTGTAAAGAAATAAATTAAATATTCTTCTATCATAAGTACTAACAAATTTTCTTTCTGATATTTACACATTTAAATATTGCAAAAATTTGCAAATTTTGAAGTTTAACTTTAAAAAATGCCATTTTTTTTGTCTATATTTAAAACAATGTTTCTTAAATGTTTGGTTCGAATATGAAAACATTTAAAATGATTTTGCTTCCGCTTTTGCATATTTTTTACAACAAATTTAATTGTAAATTAAATTAGACACCTAATAAACCGTTTTTAGGTATTGTACTCAAAAAATTTTCGCCCACATAAAAATATATTTTATGTTTATACTAAAATCAAGTTCGAAATACTTTTGAAAGAAAAAATTCTTTTAAAACTAGATAAAATATTCAACAACTAATTTAAGAATTCAAAAAATTGTACACATGAACATTTTTAATTATTCGCTATCTTGAAATTGGAAGATAACAAAATTTATCATAGAAATGATCAGAAATAGATTTAGAAAAAGAAACTATCTACAGAAAAAAAATACTTCTATATTCTCTTTTGTAGGATTTTAAGAACAATTCCTTTTCACATAAAAAATTATGTAATAGCATCTTTATTTAATTATAATATTAAAACGTAATATTTATTTAATCAAGAAAACACTTGTGTTGTTGAAAAATATATTTAAAGAGACATCATTTGAAGCCTCCTTTCATTTATCATAGCGTTTCATAAGATATATATTTTAAATTTCATGGTCATAAAAATTCGTATGAAAAAGCTTTAGAAAACAAGGTTTTTAAACATTACTGCAGTCTTATAATATTTTTAATTGTTATTATTTATTTAAAAATGTGCCTTACATGAAGAGCGATGCATATGCCTCGCACGTACGTGCCTCTCACAAAGTGCGACGCATATGCCTCCCACCACGTGCCTCTCGCCAAGTGCGACGAATATGTCTTGCACCCTGCACGCACTGCATGCCTCGCACGTCGCGTGGTAACGTGCCCCGCACGTTTGTTTAGAAAACTCCGAATGAAGAGAAAATGGTCATTCTTTTCCGATATTTATAAATCGGATCGAAATTTTTGAGGTTATACTCCCATATTTCACACAAAATTTAAAAACTATAAATTAGCAAGCGAGTAAAACAAATTATGTAGCCGAGTGTTAGATTCTGTTACGCATTTCTATTTGGAACAAATACAAGGCATATTCGTGAACTGTAGATGGTACAATAATAAATAAAATGTTAAATTTGAAATTGTAGCGAATCGCAGGCCAAGGCCGCAGCCGGGAGGGGGTGACCAGCCCCCTCCCCCCCAGAAATTCTGGGAACTTTTACATAATATACATATACTTTCCTGTATGCCGCTGCAAATCCCCCCCTGAAATTATTTTATACATGGCGCACGAGCAGATCGGTTTGGCCTTGAGGGCCATTAGCATTTCTTTAATTTCATCAGTTTGAATTTTCCCGCCGCCATATTTGAAACATTGAAATGTTTCACGAGACTCCAATATTTCATGAAACTCTTCATCGGACCAAAGTTTCATGAAACTTTGCATCCCTATGTTTGGGACCAGCCCCCTGCAACGAAGTTAGTTCACAACTACAGTCAAGTGAAGCGTGGAGCGCAGATGGCGCTGGGAGTCTTTCCAGCCTGTTTTTACATGGCAAGCATAGGAAAGATAGGTGAAAAATTAATTTGATCGACATTTTTCGCAATGACAATCGGTTTTCTGTTTTACAAATCAAAATGTAGAAATTTAAAAATATTAATAATATAAAATTTGGCACTAAAATAACTAAAATGGCTGGAACCTGGTGTATTGCCACTGGATGTAAGTCAGGTTATGACAGTTTCTCCGAAAAATTTCATTTCTTTCACGCGCCAAAAGGTGAAGAAAATCTAAAAGATTTATTGTTGTTTAAATTTAAAATAATAATATTATTGTTGTTTATATAATAATTCGCGATTAATGTTTCATTATTTTTGTTTGAACTGTGTTTGAGATATAAAAAACAAGTAGTACCGCACGGTAGTGTCGGTCGCACCGGTTTATTTTTTTTCTTGATAAAGTGTGAAAATAAATTACGTATTAAAATTATCAAATGATTCAATAATTAAAATAATAGTTTAATTTAAACAAATAAATGGAGACCGTATCATGTATACATTTAAACTGAAACGATATCTTTATTTTTTTAAATTCTTTTGTAGAAATATAAAAAATGAATTAAGCACTGTATTTGAATAAAAAATATCGAACATTTCCTTTTAAATTGAAACGATATCTATATTAAAAAAAAAATGATCGTACAAATGAAAAAAAAATATATTTAAAAAAATCAGAACTATATGCATTTTAATAACAAATATTGAACATTTTATCCTAAAATTGAACGATATATACCTTGATTTCAAAAAAATTATTGTAGAAATATGAAAAAATAAATAAGAACTATATATTTTAATAAAAGGTATCAAACATTTTATCTTGAAATGAAATTTTACCTTTATTTTTAAAAATTCTGTCGTAGAAATGTAGAAAATTAAATAAGGACAATCTATTATAATAAGAAATATCAAACATTTTATCCTAAACTGAAACGCTCTCTTTATCTCAAAAAAACTTTTCGTAGAAATATAAAAAAATTAAATAAGAAATATGAATTTTAATGAAACATATCCAACATTTTATCTTAAACGAAACTATACCTTTATTCGAAAAAATTATTTCGTAGAAATATAACAAATTAAATAACAACAATGTATTTTATTAACAAATATCAAACATTTTCTCTTGCACTGAAACGATATCTTTATCTGAAAATTTGTTGTTGTAGAAATATAAAAAATTTAATAAAAACTATGTGTTTTCATAAAAAATATGGAACATGTTATCTTAAACTGAATCCTTCGATTAATTAATTAATTCGCTTATTCAAATAAATCATTTGTTATTGTTTTAGGGTTACTTTTGTTAATAGATTACTTATTTACACCAACGTATGACATTGTTTTTATTTCAATTTTCTTTTCTATTAAATTAATTCTTCATCCCAATATAAAATTAGAATGTTTGTTATTTCATTGCAATTTCCAATTAAATTTTATATTACATAAAAGTAGTTTTGTTTATGAAATATAATGTCACAGCACTATTATTGAAAAGTATTTAATCAGTTTTGCACTATTTTCTGTAATAACAATATGTAATAAAAAAAATATGTTTTGTTTCTCCATGCTTTTTTTCAAACTCAGTTTTTGCAAACAAACTTTTATAATTATGATAAACGGAATTCAATAATAAAATTTGGTATAATTATAAGTTCAATTTTTTTTCTTGAGCTAAAAAATCCTTTAAATTAATTTTATCCATGTTACGATTGAAACCTTTTATATTTCCCGCAGCTAGAAAAAAAGATTTTAACCATTTTTTTCACTTAAAATTACTCTAATGTTTAAAAAGACATGAAACTTCAATTATGTGATGCATAAAACCGATTGTCATTACAAATAATATCAATGAAATTCATTTCTAACTAATTTTCCCTATGCTCGCCATGTAAAAACAGGCTGGAAAGACTCCCAGCGGCATCTACGCTCCACATGATCATACTAGTGAACTAATGCTAACACAGTCGTTGCAGGGGGCTGTTTGGGACTTAGGCTCTATAACCTCAAAATGAAATCACCTCATTTAACTAAATAAATACTTGAATGAAATATTCTCAGATACTAAGCGTTTCTCCTTTTTTAAATAGAAGAAGCGTATATGCAGAGGGAAAAACTGTTTAATATAATCATTTTAGCGTAAAATTAAATTTTCTAATACAATAATGTCAGTCAAACTAATGCATTCGAAAATTTCACTTTGCGCAAAAATTATGAAAGTAAATAGTTTCACCCTCTGTATACACTCTTATTTGACAAGGTGTACCTGTTGGTATTTAAAAAATATTTAATGCTAGTATTTATTGAGTAAAATGAGTCAGCTGAATTTTGAGGTTAGGGCTTCAGTCATCTAACAGCCTTAAATGCTTACCTGTGTATTCTGATATCACTATTTCAAAGCCAAATTGAACATATGAAAAGCTGCAGATATTTTTCGTCGCTCTTTCTTTGTTTTACGACTTTTACACGAGCGCCTGCAGAACACTGCAGAATGATGGCAATTTTTGCATTGCAACAGTAGGGAGCCATTGAAGTACATATTGGGTAAGCACTTTGCGAAATAAGGAGGGGGGGAGGTGATTAAAATCTCACCAGTGTTTATAATTTAACATGAACATCGCGTCGTCTCACCCTGCTAAAACTGAATGTTGCATCAGATTTTGCAGCATCTTTTAAATTAAAGGTTTTGAATCTTTTCGCTATGAGCACGCGAGATGTACGTCTCACGTTTGAGGTTAGGTCAAAGGTCTCATTCAGTACGGCGTTCGCTTATTATAGAGCCTCCTTACACCGTACGCTAGTTGCTAGCTTAAACTGTTTAAGTGGGGATGAGCGTAGCTGATGCTTAACTCTGGAGCATGGGAGGGAGTAGAGAGCAAGCGCCCAGTCTCTCTTCCTCTCATGCGTCAAGGTTACGTCTCAGTTACGCTTATCCCCACTTTGCCCCCACTTAAGCAGTATAAGCCCGCGAATAGCGTCCGGTGTAAGAAGGCTCATACACTCTACAGTTCACCTATTCTACGTACATCTCCTATACACGCTTGTTCTAATTTGCGCAGTTTCGTCATCTCTCACCACGGTCTCTGTACGGGCTTTACGGCCACGCCCACATCAATGGGTGACCAATTAAAAAAACGAGGCCCCAAAAGCGGGAAGCCTTGCATTGAGTATTTTGACATGCCGGCATGGAAATGCAGACAACTCTTTCGAGAAAATATTCTGAACGAAAAAGTTATAAATGTACAAATAGTAATATTTCTCAAGTGAAGAATGGATTTTCTCAGCCATATTCCATTCTATTGTCGATTCACGACCTTTCAGTGTCACGAAATACAAGAAAACTTTCCAAAATTTGAGGTTAGAGTGCCACTAACCACAAATTTCGGACAGTTGATTTTATTTCGTGACACTGAAAGGGCGTCAATCGACAAAAGAATGGGACATGACTGAGAAAATAGATTTTACACTTGAGAAATATTATAGCCAGACCATAAAGTCTTATGCAGTTGCACTACCATGTACTACCTTCCTGACGGCTGACATTTCCACCTATCCTAGCATTCTACACTTGAAAACTAGCTCCAATAACACTTGATAAATATTTTTTCGAACGAATGGCGTATGAAGTTATTTCAAAAATATATTTTTGTCTGGTCGCCCTTGAAAACGCGCTATTGCATGCACGCAAAGCAGGCGTAAAGTGGCGGCTTGCAGCCCAGTGACGTTTGCTCATACGCACTCCGTCGCCGGGCCAACTACATAAAACTTTACACCCGCTACACATACACTGTCCCCCGCAAGTGAGAATATGGAGGAATTGATCTTTATCTTTGAAATAACTGTATTGCTAGACCCGACAGTCTCCCTTCTGCAAAGTACGCTATTTCTTCCTTTCACCTATAATCTAAAATTGTCAAGTACACAAAACATCCTCGGTCTGCTTCACATGCTTGTTTTCAAGGAGGGGGACAAGAAGTATGGTGTGTCTCAAGGGCGTAAAGCTATTTTGCCTTCTTTACGCCCTCGATACACAATATACTATTCTTCAGTTGCAGGAAGTTTTTATTGGGCATAAATCAATTCACTCTATTAATTAAAAGAAAAATATCATCGAAGTGAATAAATTATTACTTAAGTGAACAAATTACTTTATTGGACTAATGACATGTTCTATTCGAACAACAGTGTCAATCCCCTTATATGAAAGAAATATCGCTTTCACTTAATTAATATTGCTTTCACTCATCTCAATACTTCTTTGATTCGAACAAACCAAAATATTTGTTTCACGAATCGATGAATTACTTGTTTCAAATAGAATGTTTTTAAATTCAAAGACTCAAAATCATTGAACTAAAGAAATATTTCTTTGGATGCGAAAGCGAGATTCAGGGAAACTAGGTTCTTAGTTATAAATATATCCATTCCTTGAGGTAATTATCTCATCTTCTGAGGAAAATACGTGAGCGAAAGACGAACGTTGCTTTTTGTAAGCCCTGCAATATCATCATAAAAACTTTTTGAATTTTCTTGAAAAATCCGAAATTCAAATTTGGATCGCACAAAAAGTAATGAAAAATAAAAAATTCAATTTTTCAGTCAAACTATGCAAAATACAAAAAAAAGATGAATATACAAAAATTGTGTACCCAGAAGAAAACCTACCAATTCGTTGTGAATTACTTTTTGATTTGACGCGTAGTGTTTGTTCTATTCGTAAAAAACATTTAAAAAATAAAATAAAATTTTTGGTCAAACGACACAGGCCACGAGAAAAATAAATGGTCAGAAGTTGTTCACCCAAAAAAGAGCTACAAATTTGTTGTCAATCATTTTTTGATAATACGCGTAGTTTTTGTTTCATTCGTGAACAATGACATTACAAATAAACAAATTACATTTTTGGAAAAAAGACACAAGGTACAATAAAATGTTTGATAACGAAATTGTTTTCAAATCAGATCTGAAAATTTGCTTTTAACCTTTTTTTCTCACGAGACGCGTGATGAGAATGTGTTCTTTAAAGCCGAAGGAGCTTTAACAAAAGAGAATTCACAATCACTACATTTCAGTTGTCGGTGGTTTGACCTTTAATTATCAAAGTCCTATGCAAAAATGTGGGGGAAGTATAATGACCGAGCAGCGGGCAGATTTTTTTTTAATTCCTTCTACGTATTTTGAGAGAAAATTATATTATAACCATTCTTATTTAATAATGCTCTCCATTGAAATTGTGGCAGTAAAAAGACGTCTTCTAACTGATTCTTTATTTGGTAGAAAATACTTTTCTTTGCACATGAACTACTTTTGCCATCATTTGAATTGCGAACATCCAACTTCTCTTAAAATTGGCCGACAAGGATCCAATGGACGCGGATCACCATATTTCGTTGTACAATTGTAAATCCGTAATTGAAGTGCATATTTCTGTTTCTTCCAATCGCCTGATGCCTTATATTTCGGAATATGCTTCCGCACTTTTGGTTTTTGAACTTTCACCGTATTTTCTAATAAAAAACATTTCTTTTCGGGCTGAAGATTTGGTGGAGAATCATCAACAATCAAAATTTTCGCGTCGCTCGGACACTTGCTTAGATGATTTTTTACAGCCGAGCTATTTGGCCTTAATTTCGTGATATCCAACAAATTAGATTCGTTTGACGGTTTTCGACAATAGCAACTTCCATGCGTGGTAATATTAGGAACAGATTCAAGTGCCTCGTGTACAGTTAATTTTCTTCCTAATCCAAGATCTATCTTTGGTATCTTCGATTCATATCTGCAAGAACTAATATACATAATAATTAAATATTATATGTATTGTATTTAAATTATTTATTTTAAAAAAATATTTTGGATATCTGAAATCCAATTACTAAAAAGTGCATGGCGCCATTTTCGATTAATATCTCAAAAATATCTCGAAACTATTGTTGTCAGGAAACCCGCGTTCTTGATAGGAAAAAGGTTTTTTTTATTTTGCCGTTTCAGAACATAATATCCTAATTAATAATAATAATAATCAATGGAACAAAGGTTTCCAGCACTTTGAAGTACAAAATTTAATTTGTTCAATTCAAGAAACTTAACGTAGAATCAATGTGCTCAAAGTTAGTTAAAATGCATTTTTTTAAAACTACAATTCTGAAAATAATGGTTTCCCTTTAACCACACAAAAGTTCTAATTATTAAAAATGCTTATAAATTTGTGACGTTGGCTTAGCTACAAAAAATGTATTTTTTATAAACTCATTTAAAATTAAAAACTACATTTTCAATATTTAAACTAACCTATAAAGTTCGTACACTATACTCTGTTAAAAATGAAATATTTTAGTATATTAGCGATTAAATATTCTCAATTTTTATAGATTTTTAAAAATTAGAAAGTTTCAGTTCAAACATTTTTGATAGTAATTTTCAGAAGTCAAAGAGATTTTTTTAGTTATACTTAAGTAGATATCTATAGAAGTACTTTTTTCTACTGCTATTTCAATTGAGAAATCTGGAAATTCAATTGGAATAGTTAAATTTTCAGTTAAAAAAAAAATAATAATTTTCAACCAAACAACATTTTTTTTAAATAATTATATTTTCAAATAAAGTGATGAATTTACAACTATAATGATAGATCTTTAACTGGATAGTTGAATTTAAAATTTAAAAAATATGAATTTTCCACTAAAATAATGAATCTGTAACAAGAATAGTTCAATTTTTAGCCGAAATAATTAATTTTCAACCAAGAAGATTAATTTGTACCAAAAAAGACAAATTTTCAACTAAAAAAGGTAATTTTTTAACAAAAGATTAAATAGTTAAATTTGTAGTTGAAAAAATTAATTTTCTACCAAGGAATTAATATTGAACTAAAATGATGGCATATTCAACTGGAATAGTCACATTTTCAGTTGAAAAAAAAATTGTTATCGAAAAAAACAAACAATTTTTAACCAAATAGTAGAATAGTTAAATTTTCAGTATAAAAAAATTAATTTTCAGCCAAAGAAAAAAAGAATTTTCAACAAAATAACTCATTTTTCAACAAATTAGATGAATTTTTAATTAAAATTATGAATCTTCAACCAAAAAAATTAATTTTGAAGACTTTAACTTTCAACCAAGTAATAAAATTTTCATTCTAGAATAGATTAATTCTGAATGAAAAATGTAGTATTTGATATTTCAACCAAAAAAGATTTCAATTTTTAATAAAAACCAGTTTTATTCAACAAAAAAGACGACTTTTCAACATGAGTTGAATTTTCAACTGAGAAAGATTTTTCAATCAAGAGACAGAAAAAATTTTGCACAAGCTGTGGAATTTTCAAGCGAAAAATTAATTTTCTACCGAAAAGTATGAATTTTCATCAAAATACATCAATTTTTAACCAGATACTTGAATTTACAACCAAAAAACGGTCAATTTTCAATCAAAGAACGATCAATTTTAAACAAAAAATATAATAGTTAAATTTTCAGTTAAAAAAAAAATGAATTTCAGACAAAAAACAAAGATTTTTCAACAAAATAGTTAATTACAGTAACATAAAGCTACTTTTACAAATAAAGAATCATTTTTATTCAATTTCATATTGAAATTTGAAAAAATATTTAGATTATGTTAGCCTTTTCACCAAAAAATCTTATTCTAAAACAAAAATCATTATAGTTTGAACAAGATTTGCAATTTTTGAACAGTTTTGGGTTATCTTAACATATGTCATAGAAAATAAGTTATTTTAAACAAAAATCATTAGATTTTAAAGGTTCATAATTTTTGAACTATTTTAGGTTACGTTATCGTTTTATACAAAAAATTGGTATCTCAAAATAAAAATCATTATAATAAGATTTCGAATGTTTTAATAATTTTTTATTAGATTCTTGTTTTTCGTCTGAAATTGGCATTTTTAATTAAAAAAAAAAATTATATTTCAAAGAAGATTCATATATTTCAACAATTTTATATTATGTTGGCGTTTTATACAAAACGTTGGTATTTTAAAACAAAAATCATTATAGTTCAAAGATTTGCAATTTTTAACAGTTTTAAGTTATATTAACATTTTTAAAAGAAATCGTTTGATTGAAACAAAAATCATTAGATTTCGCAGAAGGTTTACAATTTTCAACAACTTTAGGTTATATTGGTGTGTTTCAGGTGATATTTATATTTTTAAACAAACAATCGTTAGATTTAAATCCAATAAGTTTTGTTCAAAGCAATAAAATTTACAAGCTTGATCAATCGGATTGGTTTAGTATTTTTTGCCGGAACTTTGTGTATTTTTATGATAAATAAAATTGTATTTCAAAGAAGAATGTTATGTTATGTTGGTTATGTTGGTGCTTTGAAACGGAAATCGGTATGTTTGGTAAAAAATAATTCGATCACAAAGAAGATGAATTATTTCTTTGCAAGTGTAGGTTAAAATAGCGTTTTTTAGCGGAAATATCGACATAAATTTCAAATCAGATTTTTACCATTTTTGAACAATTTAAGGTTCAGTTAACATTTTTCACCGGAAATCGGTTATTAAAACAAAAAAATCTTCAAGTTTCACAGGAGATTTGTGATTTGGAACAATTTTAGGTTATGTTAACATCCTTTACCAAAAACTGGTTATTTTAAACAAAAAAACGTTATAGGTTTAAAGGAGATTTACAATCTGAAACAATTTTTTGTTATGCTATGCGTTTTTCGTCTAAAAGTACTATTTTAAATCAAAAATAAATATATTTCAAAGAATATTTACAATATTTAAACAATAATAGGCTATGGTAATATTTTTGTCCGAAATTAGTAGTTTTGAACAAAAATGTAACGGTGTGATTGTCTATATATTGTATCAAATTATTATTATTATTATTAATTCTGAAGTTAAAATATCAATTTTCATCAATTATCAAAAATATTGTTCTTGATTTTTTTTCTATTATTTTAGATAATATGTAGATGGTATGTAGACGATTGTAACAAAAGTTCACAAATGATTTTAAATAAACATACTTCGGTCTTCGTTCTGGTTTGCTACTCTTCTTACTTTCTACTTCTTTTTCGGGTTTATTTTTACAGCTTTCACATAAAGTTTTAAAATCGAAGACTGGTGGTGAAGAATTTTCTTCCTTCAGATTATCTTTATTTAATTCTTTAAACTCAACAGGATGTGAACTATTAACAAAATAAAAAATTATTCCTAACTTAATGTGAAAAAATCTTTCATAATTATAATTATGAAAAGAATGGTTCAAAAGTAAAAATTATACTTTTTTCAGGATGTTTGAATTATTAAAAAAAAAATACCTAGG
>CAKNWT010302905.1:0-10158 GCA_932066315.1 Andricus coriarius | reverse complement strand
GAGGGGGTTCGTGTTTTGTTACAGTCTGTTATGTGAAGTGGGAGGGGGGTAATTTGACCGGATTACGTAACATTTTTAATATATGAATTTTCTGCCCCATCAACTTTGTATATCAAAATTATTAAATAAATAAATAGTTTCACTTCATCAAAAATGTATTTCTCAATGTTTTTAAACATTATTGATAGAAGAAAAATTTTAATTGTAAATGATTCTTTTATAATGGGAAATATTTATGTTCTTAACATTTCGCTACCACACTATAATTTCTAAACTTTCTTACATTTTGAAAAAGAAAAGGAAAATTAAATTATGAGCAAAAACTTATTTGGAAGAATTCGAAAAAAATTAGAACCTTTTTAACAAATATGAAAGATCTTAGTAGATTGCATTTTTGTAATTCTGGGAAAATTTTAAATGATTTAGGTTTTAGTTTAAAAGAATAATATTAAGTATTAAAGATTTCAAAATCTGTGGAAAAAGAATATGAAAGACTTTGAGAAAATTTTTTTAATTTTGCAGGATTTAAAATTTTGTAGGTAAATTGAATTTTGCAGGGTGCAAAAAGAATGAAAAAATGTTCTTAAGATTAATGGGAAAATTTTAAAGATTTGTTTGTAATGACTTCTGAGAGAAAATTGAAAAAGATTACGAAACTTTTTAAATTATTTCCTAAAATATTTTAAAAGAGTGTAAAAGCTATTGAAGCAAAATCTTAAAATTTCGCCATATTCAGAATTTGAAAATATTTCAAAACTTTTCAAAAGATTTCAAAAATTGTCAAAGAAGAATCGGAAATATTTTAAGACAATTCTTTTAATTTTGCAGAATTAAAAAAAATTATTAGAAAATTTTTATTAATTTTTAAAGATTAGAAGGTTTGACAAGATTAAAAAAAGAATTTTCTTAATAATCTTGTGAAGATTTTAAATGATTTTTTATTTTGAAAAATAAACATTAAGAGAAAATTAAAAAAGGTTTTTAAACATATCAAAATATTTCCTACAATTTCGAAAAAGAGTGCAGAAGATTTGAAAGGCAAATGTTCCAATTCAATAAGATTAAAAAATCAAAAAAAGATCGAGTAAGTTCAAGAAACATTTAGTTAGAAATATTTAAAAACTAAACCATCCGAAAATTGATAAAATATTCCTTGATTTCTGCCAAACTTCTAGAAGTCCTACACATATTTTAAAAAGACTCCAATTTTTCATAATATTTTGTAAAATGATGTAAAATAAAACAAAATGCTTTAAAATCTTTTAGGGTCTTTTTTGACACATCTGAAATATTCAAAAATCTTCTATTAATTTGTTCAAGAATCTTATAAAAATTAAATTTATATAAATTTAAAAACAATGATAATACTTTTTTTTTGTTCTCAATTCTCAGAATTTAATTTCAACTCAAATTTAAGTGTTCAAAAACTTTTAACAAATGAATATTTATTTAAAATTGTTATGTTATAATATTATTATTAATATTATTTTGCATTCTTTATGGTATTGAAAAAAAAATTTTTTTGTGAATTTTAATTCGTACTTACACTAGGTAACTCCAATATCTGTATGACTGAAAAAAATATTGAAAAAGCATTCAGTATTACATCAAAATATTGTTTTATTTATTTCTAGACAATACTTTATCTTAAAAATCTTTTTTGTTTTTTTTTTAGAAAACGTCTTTTATGTTTTTAACCTTTATTCAACCTTTAGGTTTATTCCTCAGAACCCGGCGGCTTACCACCGATTTCAATGAAACCTTTTGCATTGTATTGCTAAATATGTGTCTTAAAAAGTTAAACAAAAAAACCTTTTCGGTAATTTAAAAATCCAATTTCTTTTCAATAATTTCCAAAAGTCGATTAAAAACTTGAATTATTTGAATAAATTAAGTCCTAGAGCAACGAAAACGCTGTGTATATGTATATGGCTTGCTGATTATGAATTTGAGGTAAAAAATTAAAAATGGCGGACCAAAGTTTTTAACATTTACAAACTTTAAAAAAAATAATGGAAATGATTCATAATTGGCATGCATAATCCTCAAGGCATGAGAAGTAACTAAAAAATAATGTTGACCCCGGATGATTGGTAAAAGCACCTTTAAATTGTGGAAAACGCCCCCAATAAATCGATTTTGACGATTACTATGGAAAGGATGTATCGGTAAAAAATTAATTTTTGCAGACAACTTGTACATGAAATATACATAAAGAATAAAGGTATGTATTCACTTTTCCTTTTTTTCAGCCATATTTTTAGAGATATCCACCCTGGGAGTGGGGGGAAGGGTGAGATTGACAGCGTGGGTCTCGCGCTCCTGTCGTAGCTTGTATCTCCAAATGAGATGGTTTTTCGATGAAAATGTATAAAACTTAAGTTGTAGAACGTAAAATTTTATATAATTTCAGTGTTTTACACTTTCATCCAAAAACGACTCCATTTCGAGATATGAGCTACGAAAGGAGCGTACGACCCGCGCGGTACAACTCACCCTCTACTCCCAGGGTGGATATCTCGAAAAATATGACCAACTAAGGAAAAGTGTATATTATCATTTTTTATGCATATTTTATGTACAAGTTGTCTGCGAAAATTCGTTTTTCACCCATGCACAATTTACAAAATAATCGTCAAAAATCATTTTTTGGGGGGCGTTTTCCACGATTTAAGGGTGTTTTCACCCTTCATCCAGAGTCAATATGATTTTTTATCAACTTCTTATGCATAAGAAATATATACACATTGTTTTTGTTGCTCTATGACTTAATTTATTCAAGTTATTCAAGTTTTTAATTGATTTTGGGAAAATTTTGAAAAAAATTGGAGTTTCAAATTACCGAACAGGTTTTTTGTTAAACTTGTCAATAAACATATTTAGCAATACAATGCGAAGAATTCATTGAAATCGGTGGATAGTCGCCGGGTTCTGAGCTTTTTCATTTTTAACTTCTAACTTGACTCCTCTATCTGTCGGATTCGCATTTAACATGCAATATTGTAATGATTCTTGTTTAGACTGATCTCCTGATTCCGAATCTGCATGATAACCCTCTGGTATTTATGGAATTTTCGAGATATAACCGATAATTTACATTTCTATTATCAATTAATCATTGCATTACCGATCAATATTTTTACCATTTTTCTTTGGCATTTCTGTAGGCGAAAACAAGAGGAATAAAAGTTCTCCTGATACTCATTGGATGAGATCAATAGTTTTTGCAAAAACGCGCTAATAGGTGAAATAATGGACACAAATTATCGTCCCTTCTGGCCGAGTAACATTATGCTTTATTTCAGAAAAGTTTGGATAGAATCGAAAATATGAGTTGAAAAGAACAATTTACATAATGAACGCTATCTCTTTAAAGCAAATGATTTTCAAGATACAAGGGTTTTAATTTAGAAACGAAAAATGCCTTTTAATTGATAGTCCTGTTTCCCGGAAGGAATTTGATTATAAAACGTTTAACACAAAAGCATTCTTCACTCACTAATAAATATATTTTCGCATAAGGTAGATGAAAAATAATTTATTTTTATAATATTAGGCATCAATGCCTAAACAGTCTTTTTAACTTGACTCAGCTTCACAGGAAACAGACATATAAATGAGTAAACATTTCGCATAGTGCTTCTTTGAAGCTCTCTGAAAATAGTGATACGATTTGAAATTGAAATCTATTTAAAAAAGCACCTGTAGAGGTAATGAAAAGATCATCAAGAAAATCGCACCTAACTTTGTTTCTATGTGCATCCTACGAGGTTGGGATAAAGTTCAAATAATTTCAAAAGTGAGTTGGAATCGATTCTTTTTTTAAATGTCAGTGGTTATTTTCTCGTAGGATTTAAATAATCCGTAAGTAGTAATAAATAAATACATAATTGAATTTCTTAATAATACTGACTAATTTTGCTCTACAGAATTATAAGAAACTGTAGAACTCTGTAAATTTTCTCATAGGATAATGCGTTTGAAATTTACAACGTTACAAACATTTGATTTCTTAACGAAACTGACGTGTTTGCACAGTTTTTCATCGGAATCTATTCATCAGAAACATTTAAAACGTGTGCATTGTCTATATCGAGGTAAAGATCTCTTGAAAGCAACAACAAAAATTATGATCGAATGAAAACTTCTCCCAGTAAATTGTTGAGAAATAATTTCAATTTTTTAGAGAATATCGTCTGGACTTTTCTTTTGATAATAAAAAGTCATCAAGGCCAACTATTGTTCAAAACAATATTGTTATAAACATAAACCCTTTAGGACCGGGATTGATTTTTTTTAATTTTGTTTCCTTATTGCTTACAACATTATTATTAATAACTACTTCCTTATTGCTCCTTATTTTTCAAAGCAATTATTATTAACAATAATCCTTATTTAAGAAAGAGAAAAGATAATCGTGCTACTAACTTAAAAATTATAGGCCGTTGGTGGCGTATATTTATAAAAAATACATTTTTTCAGAAGGCCGTGAATGAATAGTGGCTCGTCGTACGAGAAAACATCACGAAAGTGAAAAGTTTTAGATCGTACGCAAGATTAATATAAAAATAAATATAATGTTCTGAAACAATTTCATCGCACATCACTTGCAAATTGTGACTTGCGGGGAAGCGGAATTTTATGACAAGAATATTGTTTGAAAGGCTGTAAATAAATAATGGCTCGTAGTACAAGATAATGTCATGTGAGTAAAAAGTTTCATCTTGTGTAAAAGATTAGTAACATAATTTCAGAAAAGTAAAATGTGGTAATTGAGGATTTCCGTTTATCTCAATATTGTTATATACATTAAAGCAAGAGAGTTTATGAAAGATAAACAATATTATCAATGGTAGGTAGAAGTTTTGCAACAGTTTTATAGAAAATTATGACACTGGTTGGCCTGGATGACTTTTTATTCACAAATAAAAAGTGTGGACGATTTCTTTTCAAGAATTTTAATTTTTCAACAACAATTCACGAAGAGAACTTTCCATTCGACCAAAAGATTTCCATTTGATTTCAAGAGATGTATCCTCGATATAGACAATGTATAAGTTTCAAATTATTCTAAGGAAAAAAAAATTATGTTGATTCACATTCACTTTTGAAATTATATGAATTTTATCCCAGCCTCGTAAGATGTATACTGGGTGTTTTTTTAACTTGAGACATCGAAATATTTAAAAAATACGCATCCTATGAAAAAATATCCGTAATAAAAACTTTTTAGTTTTGAGGGGGAAAAGCTACTTTGAAAAAATTTACCCCACCACACCCCCAGGAGGTGCGGGGGGGGGGGGGGGGGGTAACTTTTGAATTTCTAATGGAAACCCCAATTTTTTATCACAGATTCAGATTCTCCTTTATGAAATGCGTCAGAGTTATTCGGGAATTTTGTTTCGATTTGCGACCCCCCCCCGGCCCGGGGGGGGGGGGGGGGGGGTCACAGTCGCTTTTCCCCTTTGAAAATAAAAAGATTTTATTACGCATATTTTTTTTCATAGGATGCGTATTTTTTGAAATATTTCGATGTCTGAAGTTAAAAAAAACACAGTATAGAAACACAGGTAGATGCGATTTTATGTATGATCTTCTCCTTACCTCTAAAGGCACGGATTTAATATATTTTGATTTCAAATCATATCAATATTTTCAGAGAGCTTCAAAGAAACACTATGCAAATTCTGACTCCTTTATGTCTTTTTCCTGTGAAGCTGTGTCAAGTTAAAAATACTGTTTAAGCATTGTTGCCCAATATTATAAAAATAAGTAATTTTTCATCTACCATTTGTGAAAATATAATTATTAGTGAGGATAGAACGCTTTTGTGTTAAACGTTTTATAATCAAATTCCTTTCGAGAAACAGGACTATCAATTAACCCTTTGCGGCGCACATTTTTCTATCACACAAATTTTACTGTTATATTCACCTTAATGGGTTTTCGGGGTCGCTGATCACGAATCTAAAGTTAGATTTCCAAAATTCAAAACGGCGGATACAATATGGCGGACAAGTTTTTTTAAACGTTTTTATAGTTTTATAAGACTTTTCACTCAGGGGTTTCTGAGGTCGCTGATTACGAATCTGAAGACCAATTTTCAACATTCAAAATGGCGGATCCGCCATTTTGAATTTTGCGAATCTGGCTGCGGATTCGTGATCAACGACCCCAAAAACCCCCAGCTATCAAGTTTCATAAAAAGTTTGCAATTTTTTGAAAACTCGTCCATCATATGGGACCCGCCATTTTGATTTTTGTAAATCTGGCTCCGGATTCGTAATCAGCGACCCCACAAACCTTGGAGTACTAAGTTTCATTCCAATTTATCTAATACGTCGTTCAAAACCGAATTCTTTCGTAAAAAAAAGCGCTATTTTAAAAATTTCTTTATAACTATTTATAATTTTATGCAATGCGTTCATCATTATTTTTTTTTTAATTCTACAATGCCTTAAATACGATAACAAAAGGAAATTTTTTTTATTACTTCAAAAACATAGAATCTAGAGAAAAAAGTTGTGAATAAAAAAGGTGGTAATCTGGGTTACCACTGCGCCGCAAAGGGTTAAAAGGCATTTTTCGTTCGTAAATTAAAACCCTTGCTTCTTTAAAATTATTAACTTTAGAGAGATAGCGTCCATTATGAAAACTGTTTATTTCAACTCATATTTTCGATTCTACCAAAACTTCTTCAAAATAAAACAATGTTACTCAGCACAGAAAGGAGGATAATTTTGCTTCATTATTTTGCATATTAGCTCTTTTTTTTGCAAAAACTATTGGACTCGTGAAATAAGTTTAAGGGGGAACTTTTATTACTCTTTTTTTCGTCTACGAAAATCCAAAAGAAATATTTTTAAAATATTGAACGGTAATGTAATGATTAATTGATAATAAAAATGTAATTAATCGGTTGTATCTTGAGAACGCCATAAATACCAGAGGAGTATCGCGCAGATTCGGAATCAGGAGATCAGTCTGAAAAAGATTCATTAACAACATTGCATGTCAAACGCGAATCCGACTGAAGTGGGTATGGCGTCCCGACTACAAGACCCTCGTGTGAGGCTCTAGAGACCTCAATATTCCGGAAACAGCGGTGATGGCAGCTACGGCAATTATATTTTTTTAGAATACATTAGGGTATTGCGTGTAATTACATTTTTTAAATTCCAACGATCATATGTACCTGATCGTTCTCACAGGCAAATAAATGTATAGGTATTTCTTATTTTCAAAAAAAACTTTTTTTTAGTACTTGCCATTCAACTTAGTTACTTTTCCTTATATTTTATTTACAAGTGCCGCCCTTTTTGCACAGGTTCTTATAACTAACTCCTATTTTTTTCTTTCTGGATATTTTATGGTTATTAAGTTCGAGTCCAGAGTAGATAATTAAAAAATCTTCAGTGAACGTTTCAGGCATCGATCGTAACCCCAACAGTAATACACTTGATTTATGCCCAAATCAAGGTAGAGTTTATTGCGGCCGTTACAAATTGTCCACCTGTGGAACGTCAGGTCGATGTTCAATTTAATTTTGTCATCTTGGATCAATTTTTCTTCTGTTTTTAATTTAATTAAAGCGCAATTTAAGATCCATTTAGAAATCTGTTCTCAACAGTTTCAAAAATACGTCTTAAAAATTTCAAGTTACACAAGCATATATAAGGCTCGCAACGACCCGAGGCGAAATTTTAGACCTCTTTTAGACCTCTAAATTTTAGGACCTAATAGTACTAAGGAGGGCTTGTGGAGGTCTTAATTTTTATTAGATTAAGCCCTCTTTTTGTCCTCCAAAGTGGCACAAAAGTCCATTTTTCAAACTTTCCGGGCTAAAAGAGGACCTAATTTAATAAAAATTTAGCCCTCTATATGTTCTTCTAAGTCCTCTGTTAAGGCCCTGCTGCCCAGGTGCGAATTGTCGGTCGGGCCATGGTTGGGCCAACCTTTGTAAGGTCGGCACAACTGTGTGAGCCAATGGTCGGGCCAACCAGCGTAATGATAACGCATTCCCTCCATATTTTGCACAGTCGGGCCAACAATACTTGTCATGGTTGAGCCAACCGCGGAATATAAGGTTGGCACACCATTTGTTTTCAAAGTTAGCCCAACCTTGGACAACAAAGTGGGGCCGACTTTGATTTTTGAAGGTTCGTACTACACAGGTGGAAATACACAAAATAGGCATTCAAAAAATAAATAATAATTGATTGCGAGTATTTTGACTATAAATGTTAATGGTCCTGTTTAGAATGAATACATATATTACAGTCTTAAACATTATATTACAAATAAAATTTCTAACGCTACGGGGTTTCGAACCTACATCTATACCTGAATCTATCGCCTAGCAGTCGGGAGTCTTACCCATTACACTATGCCTAAAGAATTGAATGTCAATGAAAAAACCATCCTCATAAGCCACAGCTCAAAGCAGTTGAAAAAATAATTAACTTTTTTATTATGTTGCGACTTTTTGATTTTGAGACAATTTGGTAAAACATAAACGACCGTCGACCCAACCTTGGGCCAGAGTTGGACCGACGGTGGGCAGCAATGAGATTACTTGCACTGGATAATATTACGCCGATGGTCGGGCCAACTATCGTCCAGGGTCGGGCCGCCCGTAGTGTTATGGTTATTTTGAGCCAATTTCCCAAAGCCTAAACGACCGTTGACCCAACCTTGGGCCAGAGTTTGACCGACGGTCGGCAACAGTGAGATTACTTGCACTGGATAATATTACGCCGATTGTCGGACCAACTATCGTCTAGGGACGGGCTGCCCGTAGAGTTATGGTTATTTTGAGCTACTTTGCTAAAGCATAAACGACCGTCGACCCAACCTTGGGTCAGAGTTGGGCCGACGGTCGGCAGCAGTGAGATTACTTACACTGGATAATATTACGCCGATGGTCGGGCCAACTATCGCCCAGGGTCGGGCCGCCCACAGTGTTATGGTTATTTTGAGCTAATTTTCCAGAGCCTCAACTACCGTCGGCCCAACCTTGGGCCAGAGTTGGACCGACGGTCGGCAGCAGTAAGATTACTTGCACTGGATAATATTACGCCGATGGTGGGGCCAACTATCGCCCATGGTCGGGCCGCCCGTAGTGTTATGATTATTTTGAGCCAATCTCCCAGAGCCTAAACGACTGTCGATCCAACCTTGGGCCACAGTTGGGCCGACGGTCGGGTGAATTTTAGAAGCCAATGTCGGCTACTAACGTTGGCCCAACTAAGGTGGCTTCGAACTGCTATAGTTGGGCCAACCTTGGTTACCAAAATTCGGATACCAAAGCCGGCCCGACCTTGGGCCGACCGTCAACTCTGGCTGCCAACCCAAATTCGCACCTGGGTGTAGCCCTCGAAAGCCTCTAGACGAAAAGTGAAGTCACATGACCATTAACCCCAGGACAAACACATGTACACCAAAAGCATAGGGATACATTTTATAATCTGATTATATTTTCATTAAAAACAATATTGTTTCTTTACCACTATATTTAAAATAAACTTTATTGCTCAGAGATTAGATTGATCACTTTCGAAATTCTTTTTATCAATTCACTAATTGTTGCAATTGGTTTTAATGAGTGTCAATTAAAAATTATTGTGAACAACCAATGCTGTTTCTCGTGGAAATATAATCAGACTATAAAATTAGCCTTATACTTTTGGTGTCCGCCTGTTTGTCCAGGAATAAAAAACGTTACTTCTCACCATAAAAGATTTCGAGCTCTGTACCTGAAAAACTATTCTAGATTATTATTTTCTAGGAAACATAAGGGCAATCGAAACAACAGTTTTTGTCATTATAAATTATAATATTATGAACCAAGAAATTTGAAGTGCACAACTACACAAAGTACAATATGAGTGAAATACTTTAATCCTCGCAAATGAAATTTTAATCAATAAATGCTTATCATGAAATTGGCGTTGTAAAGAAAACTACAAAATTCTATAAAAAATAAATCAGACTGTCTTTAAAGCACACCTATTTATGTGCTTTTTGAACGGTGGCATAAAAAAATGAATCAGGTTGGAATTTTTACATAATTTTAAAGAAGGACTTTTTTATTATTCCCATAAAAAAACTCTTCAGAACCTACATTATTGAACATTACTGTGATTCACAATGATTAAC
>CAKNWT010302904.1:0-17207 GCA_932066315.1 Andricus coriarius | reverse complement strand
AGGTCGCTTACAGAACTGATCGGTGTCAGACGTGTTTTGGGCGCTAAAAATGACAAAAGAGCTTTAAAACCCAGATTATATATAAATTTTTGGGGGTGCATAAATTATTAATAAATTATATAAATCACATATAAAATCAAAAATTTCAAGCTTTTTTGAAGAGCTTTTAGCTTTCAAACAATAAATAGTGATTTCTTATATTATTGAATCGCTCGTTGTGTGTGATGTGACGGTGATATATTTTTGCGTGTTTTGATATATTGGCTGTGCTGGTTTCCCGGTTTTGACTGCTTTAAGGACTATTTACGCCAATTTAAAAACAAGAAACTGTTACAACTGCCATTTCGAACAATGGGTGAGTGTTCAGAATACAAAGAAACGATTTGCAGAGTAGCATCGGACTTCATAGCCTGTCGTAAGTGTGGTGCTTTATTTCATCTAGCATGTATCAATGTTGATATACCCATAAAGAACTTTGAAAAACTGAAAAAAAATGATTTTCCTTGTTGCAATTCCAAAATACGTTCAGAAAACGTTGTGCCTGCACAGACCCAGATATCCCCCACTCTCACGTGCGAGGTCGCTGGGATTTTGCCACCCGACTGTGTATAATACGCCTTGCCGTCATGGGTGCACAGAAGGTTGCGGTAGAGCAGGCGCAGGACAGTTTTTAGAATTTCTTAAAAGAATTCGAGCACAAAAAACTAGAATGGATTTTTGCATTGAAGCCTCAATTAATGATATGAAGAATGACATCTCCAAAAATGATGAACGGATCGGCACACTGGAGGTTAATTTAACAGTTCACGACGAAGAATTAAAGACTGTGAAATTAGAGGCTGCATTACTTAAATCAAAGGTCCCCTCCCCCGAAAAAAATTATTTTCAGCATAATGTCAACACTAAGACCACCTTGCTGATTTCATTTTTGACCTCAGCTTTTGATACATTTACGCCTTTTCACGCTCCTCATTTTCTGAAAAAAAATCTTTCCCCTGGATCATCTCTGATATTAGGATACTGATGGAAGAATGTGATAATAAACGTAGATTGGCGAAAGGAACGTAAAATACGGCGATCCAAGCCGAATTCCGAAAAGATTAGGTACAACTTTAACTCAATTAAAAACAGGAACAAAAATAAGAATATATGGGGCCTGTTAAGGCGATTGGGGTTGATCCCTCCCAAGCGTGCTTCTCCGGGCTCGTCTCTTTCTCCTAACGTTCTATTAAATACCTTTACAACCTGGCCGTTGTCAGGGGCATTTTTGTCTACCCTTGGAAGTACTCCCCCATCTTCTCTTAATGACACTAACTTTTTCTTTTTAGACATCTCTCCTAAATTTTTCTTGCACAAACTAAATGAGGTTAAATCTAATACAATAGGGATTGATGGAATTTCTGTTAAGATGATCCGTTTATCACTGTCGTGTATTTTTCCTGTCCTCCTGTACACTTACAATTTCTCCCTTTAGGTTGGAATATTCCCTGACCCATGGAAAATAGCTGTTATTCCACCAACTCCAAAAGCTTCCAACCCTACCTCTCCTAAACATTTCCGCCCTATATACATTCTAAATGCAATCACTAAACCATTATAACGGATTCTTCATCACCAGTTAACGGTTTACATAAATTCCAACAACCTTATTGATCCCCTACAGTTCGGCTTTCATGCAGGACACAACACTATTTTTGCTTCACTCAAAGTTGCTGCTGATTTGAAATTGGCTATGTATAGAAGGGAAATTACGGCCCTTGTCTTATTCGATTTCTCCAAGGCATTTGATATAGTGGACCATCAACGCCTATTACTTAAACTAAACCATTTTAAAATTTCAAACACATACATTAAATGGTTTGCTTCTTATTAAAGTAATCTATCACAGAAAGTAACTACTAGCAAGGGTGAGTCATTGGAATGGATCGGGGTCAGGAGTGGCATCCCTCAGGGTTCCATCCTTGCCCCTATCTTATTCAATCTCTATACTTCTGATCTTGGAGGTGAACTTAGATACTGTAATTACCACAAATATGCAGATGATTTTAAATTATACATTTCGGGACCTATTCCCTCTCTGGAACGATTTCTGAGTTGGGTACAGGAAGATATTGATTTTGTGGCCCATTGGGCTTCGGACAATAGATTACTCTCAACCCTAGTAAAACAAGGGAAATTATCATAGGACCACCAACATCACCCTCTTCTCAGAAACTAGACACCCTATCTCCATTACAAGTTAATATACTTAACATCCCCTTCGTCGAGTCGGTTTCGGATCTGGGCTTGATACTAAATCGAACATTGTCTTGGAAGGAGGTGATCTGTGAAATATCTAGGAAAACTTTCCGAATCCTTCAGAAACTAAATAGGAATAAAAATTCCCTTCCCACGTCCACTCGAATTCTCCTTGTAAAAAGTCTCACCCTTTCAATTTTCGATAACGGCTGTTTAGTGTATGATGACATTACTGATTAACTTAATTTGAAACTCGAGCGTTCCCTCAAGTATGATTGTTTAATGTAGCCAAGAGAAGAAAATTCTTTATGGGTAACTTGATTTATTCAGTAATGAAAAATGAAGCTTCTCAGTATCTTTACAACTTTTTACATATTGTAGACAAAAAACTTCCTTCCCAGTCCAGACTTCGTGAAAGAACGACAGAATTAAGGATTTTTTTCCACCAAATATGCAGACTTCAACGTTCATTTATTGTGAGAGGTGCTCTTCTTTGGAACAAATTACCATCTAGTTTAAGTAAAGCTAAGTAACGATATCACTTTAAGCATGACCTCTTTACACATCTATATCAAATCAGTAATCCCACCTTAGAAATAACCCATTGGCAGGACATAATTTAAATCCAGATTAAAATATATCCTGTAAAATCAGACTGACTATATACTAATTTAACTATACTTATTATTTACTTAATCTGAATCATAGTATTTTGATAGATTATTTCCTTCACTGTTTGTTTCTTCTTCAATGCAGCCTCTACGATTCTAGACTACCAACATCATATTTTATTTTACCTTATTTTATTTATACTGTACAACTCTTTACCAATTCTACCATGCATTTAAAAAATCCAAGCAAATGCTTTACTTGCGATGAAACTGTGAAACACCACAGTTGATTCGAAAGAAGCTATATCAAGATGCAGTTCAACAAATGACGACGGCAGTTTATTTTTCACTTGTTCCCTGATGAATTCTTAATTTAATAAGTTATGTGCTGATTTCATCGGATGGATATTCTCCGGCGTGAAGTAATTACACTGTTCCTCCAAAACTATATTCCTACCGCGCTGGACACTCGCGATAATCCTCTTCAAACGTTTAACTCGTTAATCGAAGAAAACAACCACTTTGACAAGCTCCTTAAATGTGGGCATTTTCATCACGACCACTGGAGAATATTCTTTCTGAAGCAAAACAACTTTTGCCGAGTATAATGTAATATAATGTAATGTAAACACAAGTTGGTATCGGTTTATAAAAATCGGTGACACTCCAGTAGTTGTAAACCCATCTTCAAAGAATGACGAAATTACGTCGATTTTATTCACTATACATGTCCATTCTGACAGGTTTAAAAAAGTTTTGTTTAATTCATAAACAGTTGGCAGTCACTCATACATTGTATAGTTTAGAAACAGGGCGTATAATGCAACTGTTACATATGTGCTTTCCTCGACTTTTTACAGCTAACCCCCCACTTTTTCCTCCAAGAGCATAGAAGTGGAAGGGGTTTGAGGCCTCATGCGATACAGACGCATCCCACCAACAATAAGAACCATTCTAGCGCTTTTATATGGAAAATGATATGGGTGATTCCAGGCAAAGCGCACAATTCACTATTTCTTGCGTTTCAAATAATAATAAATAAAAAAATATATATATATATATATATATATAATAAAATAACGACCATTATTTACGGTTATTCTAAATATATTATCATTTTCTTTTGACACTAGTTTAAACAGTCAATTCTTCACGGCCTGGCATGTCCCTCGTGCAGTTTCATAAACGCAAGTTGATTTTCGTAACTAAACGCAATAAAAAATAAGATTAGTCTTTATGTCTTCACATTGTCCAATTTATTATCTTTAAGAAAATCCCCAGAATTGTGCGGCACGATCTACCACATCAGTAAAAAGTCATTTTTTTCGAAAAAGGCGCGTCTAAAGCTGGTAACACATTAGTGTAGAAAGTAATAAACTTTATAAGTTTCTGTATCTGCAAATCAGCTAATCTAAACCTGAAAGTTCACTTTATTAACGAATTTTAGCAAACGAACATGAGCAGGGAATGAAATCATTTTTATGGTCTGGTAAGGTAATATTTACAATAAATTCGTAAATAACTGACCCTAAAATATTGAATAGTATGTGATCGTATTAAGGTAGTGGATACCAATGTAGGAAATGTCGAAAATGCTTAACTTAATTTTGAAGAAAATGGTGCTTACTTTGTTTCGAGAACGCACAGCCGAACTGTTTCTATTTTTTTTTTTTGTTTTTATCTATTTCTATCAGGCTAAGAGCCTGCTGACTCATGTACTACTTTTTATAGACAATAATATTTTAATGTGTACTATTTTTATGAATCATATCATTTATTTCAAGAAATACGAGTATAAGCTGTCTTTAGCTTCAATTGCTGGGTTATTTAGTTACGATCAAATCTTGTAATACAATTTTGACCAACTTTTACATATCCAATTTGCTTCAAATTTTGTATACCGATGTATTATCAATATCCTTGTGATGAACAACATTGAGAACCTCAATACTTTTAAGAGTGTTAAATAGCTGCAATGCTCATGAGCATCTTTATTTAAAATTATAGTTCATTATCGTTATGATTATGATGAATTTTATGGAAATCCTTATTTCAAAATATTTTCTGTTGCTTTGTATGATATTATATGTTCTCTCTTCATGTTTTAAAGCGTTCAAATTTGAATTGGGAAAATAAGAAATTATTTCTTGCAAAAATCTTCTGAATACTTTGATTGCCTTCCAAAGATTTTTAATTTCACATCATCCATGTTAAATATGTTATCAGTAATTCCTGAAAACATTAGTTTAAAAAATGCCCATGAATTATGTTTGAGAATCTTCCGTTTTCTAAACCTAAAACTTGCGCTGAACGTCTACAGCTGAATTGTTTAAATAAATGCAAAACTGGTTGCAATCATTTCGGGCCCGTTACAGGTGTGAACTACTTAACCCTTAAACATAATGATAACGTTCCGTTCAATCTTATATGGCGAAATTTTTTTTTAAAATTGTCGATACTCAAATTGTGCGCTTTACGTGGAATCACCCATATAATAAAGTAAGAAACATAGAACTTTATTAGCGTGCACATGTGTATTCGTGTATAATCGTGAGTGTTCGTGTTTATACGTTACGAACCTGAACCAGATATTTCTCCATGTGAAACCACTGAATAATTTTCCAGCAGATTTTTTATTTTTATTCTATTTTGAACATGATTTATTGTTAAACATGAATGCTATACACAAATTTTCTGCTAATTAATCAAAGTAATTTTTTAGTTCTAACAACTCCACGGCTTTTCCAGCATCACGTTTTCCCTTCGACTTGCACATTCCGAGCACTGTCTCTCCAACCTCCCTCTCTTGCCCCCTCGCAACAACCCCCTCCCGCTCTCATCCCCTCTCTCATACACCTATATCTCACTTGCTCAAAAGTCTATAAGTGGATGCACTGAACACTGCTCTCGATATTCTCGCGGAACTATTTTTAATGCTCGACTTATCATGTGTCACCATGAAAAATATCGGGTAGTTCTCCAGGGTTATAGTTGGCGAGTCTCCTATAAATGTAACAAAAAATATGCGTAAATATATGGAGACTCTCACGTATATTATTCCTGAAAAATTTCAACTCAATGTGATTATATCCAGTTTGTAAAAACCCAGATCATGGGTTTTTTGGGGTCTAACAAAATTGCGAAAAATAGTGCGCGTGTGTTAGTGCGATGTCGCGGATGCACAGCGAATCAGTTGACAGTGAAAAAAAGTGAAAACTGTTAACTGTATTTTCTTGAATTCTCAAAAAAATTAAAACTTTTCCGATTCTTGCGACTATATTTTAAAATTAAATTCTTTTTTCCTGGTTCGACTTAGCTTGAAACTTTCCAAAAATAATAATTTTTTGCAGGAAAAAATGTAAGTCCAAATCATCAGAAACTTAAAAGTAACTATACTGAACATGAACTAAAAAAATATTGAAATTACATATTTAACCCGTAGTAGGCACACTGGTGCGAATTCGCACCAAAGAAAATGACAATTGTGTAGTATTCGAAGGGAAATAAATGCAAGGTCTTTTCCCCACTACGTTAAATATGTCTGACCTCTACTGCGTTGGATAGCTAGCGACCGCCGGCCAGTTGCGTCTTTTCTTCCAAGAGATTCACATATAAAGTTTGATTTGGTGCGAATTCGCACCAATGTGCATATAGCGTGCCATAATTTCGTGCTGGAGACAGATTTTATAAAAGTGTTTGATAAAAGTTGTCCGATCGGGCTAAAAATTGACTCAATTGTCGGCTTATAAGATAGTACTCCTCACACCAAAAATAATTCATTTTGAAAATTATTTATCAAAGTGGAGGGGGTACAATTTTTGGATTTTTTAGGCAAAGCCTAACTTTCAAACATTTGTAACTTTTTTCCTATTGCCTTAAACAAGATTTTAGTAAAAATGTTTTTGATAGTTTTTTTCACAAACTTTCTGGTGGTTATAACGATTTTTAAAAAAAGTCAACATTTGAGCCTAATTTTTGAAAGTCAAAAATAAATTTGACTTTATTTCAAATTTCGACACTTTTTTCTTCAAAATAGTTTTAAAAGAAAGCTGAGATTTTTTCCTATAAGACCCCTAATTTTCCCAATGGCAAATTAATTCGTCTCTGAGTAATACAACGATACGTAAACAAGATGCCATGATAGAGCGAGTGGCGCGCGATCTTCCCTGGTGCGTTTAAGCCGAGGATCTTTATGCAACGCTTTAGTGCCAGTTTTTTTAAGTTATGTAATATTATATGGTAATATTATGTGTCTTTCTGTTCTATTTTTTGGCTATAGTTTTTTGCCATTCGAGAAGATGTCGTGTTTTTCAGAGGATGAAAACATTTTGAGTTGAAGTTTTCCACCTTGAAGAGGGAATGAAAGTGTTGAACTGTAATGTACCTGGTATCGTAACAGCTTTGTCAAATCTGGCTTTCAGTAACTCGGTGGCTAAGGCATGATTTTCTTTGCTGCTGAAAAAAACTTCGGGTTCCTTACAGTTAATCTTTTCCCACTGAAACAAAATACGGGGAGTGAGTATGTGATGTTTCGGAGATCATTGTAAGCATTGATATGTACCATGGAAGTCTCATTTAACTTGGATGCCAAAATCTTCTTCATGGGCTTGGAGTTGATCAAAACTACTCTTATTTTTAAAATTTGGCCCGACACCATCAGTGAAATAGTGGATTTTCTGTGGCCTGACATGAGTTTTTAACTAATCTACTATTATCTTCTCATACTCGTGAACAGCCGCCGTGTCATGAGCTATGTTATCAGATATGATTGTGGTACTCACATGCTTGAGCCCTCCATCTTTTTTATAATAAATCACCACAATGAATATTGCAGCTTGGTCGTTATTCCAGTGGAATGATTGAGCTGCATTGTCAATTATGAACGCGTAATTCTTAGCGAAATCACAGAAATCATCTAGGAATTCATCAGTATCTATTACATCTGTCGGTCTGTAATCAAATTTAAAATCCCACTTCATTAATACAATGTTCATTAAAAGCTTTTGGGATGTTATCTTTCAAGTTTTCAGTACCTGGACAGTTTTTACACACTCCTAAATGACAGGAACTTAAAGAGTTAGGACATGCAATGGCATCCAGACAGTCGTGCTAATTTGTGAGCACCATGTCACTATCCACGGTTAAATGTTAAATATTTATTTCATTCAAAATGAACTTGATATTGTCATGATGCACGCAAACGCACACATAATGAGTGCCACTGCTTCCTGCTAGAACACAATGACGAGGTCTGAGGTTTGTGAATTTCGAAATACTGATCTTCTGGCCTGTTCTGATGTAAATTGAGCATATTACTCGTTGACATTACACAGTAGTAACCTTTTCTGAACATGTGAACGAGTTCCATCATCATTCGTGATCGACACAAAGTGTTTTATCTTTTAGGATTCGGAAGCGTAAGAATTCCATGCCCTGAAACTAATTTTTTGACATTTCTTGCTTTTCGCTGTGATGAATTTAACACCTGCATCAGTTTTCTTCGTCTCAAGATTTTGGCGCAGCGAGAGAATTTGAAATTGTTCTTACAGATCTTTAGAGGAATTGAATGTTTCGATGATTTGACCAAGTACTTCAACACCAGCTTTATGATATTTGTTTTCACACTGCGGATTGGTGTCTAAGACATCTAAACCTTTTTCGCTGTTATATAGCTGATCTTCATCATCGTCAGAAATCATTTCATGATCCTCAGTATCTAACTTATCTCTACCAGAAGGCTTTGCAATATCACCAGAGTTCAAGGACGATATTTCCGCTGAGTTGATGAGTGGTATCTAAATGAACTGCAAATTTGAGCTCCTTGTGGTAGTGCAGGGAATTTCAAACGCAAGTCGTGGGCAACACCACGGAGTTTAAGACTAGTTGCTTTAAGCCTCACTTTTTGAAAAGAGCAGTTATTCTAGTAGCATATAATATTACTCAAATTAAAAAACTGGCACTAAAGCGTTGCACAAATATCCTCGGCGTGAGCGCACAAGGGGTGATTGCGCACCACCCGCTCTATCATGGCATCTTGTTTACGTATCGTTCTATTACTCAAAGACAAAAATTAGGGTCAAATTTTAACTTTTTTTAAAAATCGTTATGACCATCAGAAAGTTTGTGAGAAAATCTAAGAAAAACATTCATAGCAAAAAAGTTACAAATGTTTGAAAGTAAGGCTTTGCCTAAAAAATCCAAAAATTGTATCCCCTCCACTTTGATAAATAATTATAAAAATGAATTAATTATTGGTGTGAAGAGTACTATCTAATAGCACTACAATTGGGCCAATTTTTAGCCCGATCGGACAACTTTCATTTTCGAGGTGGGTACTCTTCAGAAATTATGCCCCATACGTGAGTAGAATTTACATAAATAATTACTTACTTATATTTTAAACAATACAAAAATTTATTGTAAAGTTATAAATATAAGTAAATGTTTTCATCTGATGAAAATGATAGCTGCTCATCTAATGAAGGTGATGACGAATTTACTGTTTCGGAGAATGAATGGATTGACAAGGAATCAAATGATGAAGAGGAAGGCGAAGATACTGAAGACGGTAAAATATGTTTCTTGTGACTCAGTTATTGTGAATTTATGAATAAACCTTGGAATAAACAAACTTCCATCAAGTCAATCTATCATTTCTTCTATTTTTTCAACTGCAACAATACCCACATTTAAAAAATATTATATTATTTATTATTAAAATTGAAATATTGTTTCTATTACCAATAATTTGAATTAACTTTGATTTAGTTCAGTTTCGTCTTTAAAAAATAGCATCACAAAGTAAAAAAAAAAATATTTTTTTTTCCAAAACTTCCTTTGAAAAATTAATGTTTAATCAAAATAGTGAAATTTTTCAAAATTTGAATAACACTATTCGATTGTACATAAAAATTTACATGTGAACGCATATCTACTTTTAAAAATAATCTATAATTTTCAAGGAGATAACGAGCTTCGAAACGGAAAATCCCGATTCGCACCAGTGTGCCTATAGAGAGCACGTGAATGGAGTGTGCCTAACACGGGTTTAGTTTACAAAAGATGACAACTTTCAAAACAATCCTTGATTTTTCAAGATTTTCTGAACTTTTCGAGATTCGAGGCGATAAAAAATATCGATCTTGTGAGTTTTCATGTCAACTCTCGCTCGAATGCTATTCGCGAAAATTTTACAACCAAACCTGTTTCAATCATCATCTCCGGTCTAACTCATACAATACATCTAAAAGCGTACGTGTTGTCGAAAAGATTGCCCGTGTTGTTCGAAATTAAGAAATATAGTAAAATTCAAAGATCACAAGTGTGGTTTTTCATTCTTCAATACACTGGAACCTGGATTTAATCAGTCCGGTTTACTGCGTTCCGAAAATTGATTCCGCGGCGGTTTCGTGATGTGGGGAGCGCGGGAGGGGTTTGTCAGTCAAGCGTGAAAAACTGCTCTAGGGCCGCACTCTCCGCGCGTTAGTTACATCGGGTTACGTCATCCGTCTAAATCCAACAGAAATGATTCATGCGACCCTGTCTGTTTACGTTCCGAGGGTCTCGATTTAGTTTCAAAGCTACTGCAAACCATGCCCGAAACCGGTATTCAATCGATGTGCCAGTATAGTTGAAATGAAATCCGCAAGTGATATTTCTGTTTTACGATTTCCAGACACAACAGACTAAAAGACTTGAAGGTGAGGAGACTAAAAATGTCCACGTACCTAATTTGCTGATGACCTAATAAAACCCTGCGAGTACTAGTATTATCCGCAAATGCGTATTTTCTTGTATATCCTTGACTTCACTAAGTATTTGCACATAAATAGGCGGCTTTAAAAAATATATATGGTTATCATTAATTTTGCTAAGGGCCTCAACTAGAACATTTGATGACATAGAATGTTTCAAATTGGCATAAATAAATGAATATTACTAATTTGCTTATAAGCGTGATCTGTTAAACACTAAGTAGGAAACTGTGGGCCGAGCAATTTCCGCGTAACAAGTATTCTAATTTTTCATTACTAAGGGAACGTAAACTGAGTACTAAATTTGTTATTTCATAACATTTTTACATAGAAAAACTATTCTGAACAATCTTTCTTGTAATTCCATGAAAAATAACCCACACACAAAAGTGTTAATAGATTTTTTTAATCAAAAATTGAATAAATTTATATTTATAGGTATAAACAAAAACCGATCCCCTTATTATTTCCCCTTTTCCTGTGTTTTTTTAATTGTACTTCACTCAGAAACGAACATTAATTCTTTTTTTTTTAACTATTTAATTGAAAACATTACTTGCTTACTTCAAAATTTTAAAAATCGTTTCAGTATCTTTATCTCTGGGGAAGCCCTAGGATTATTATATTACAGCGCTCTGAATCCTTCGCTAATCGTTAGACGCCTTAAACTACTCTGACGCCTAGCCGCCAGACGCAGGGGATGGGGGAGAGATGAGGAAATATGCAACGCCCATAACGGCGTCCTACAGATATGCTATACTACTCACCTGAGTATAATCCGCAAGCGAATCCAGTTGAGAGAGTTAATAGAGTCTTGATGACGACGATCAGGTGGTCCCTAAAGGACACACAGTATAAATGGGATCAGCATCTAGGCGATTTCTGGTTGGTTTACAGCACGGCCTATCACATTTCGCTAAAGACCTCACCAACATTTCTTAATTTAGGTCACTAAACGCGCTACCGTCGGGAGCACTTTTTGAAGAAATCTATACTGAAGCACAAACGAGTGAAAATCACAGGGATCTCTTAAAATCACTTCCTCAAATGTGAAGTATGGATTGATTTATTATTTGCCTCCTCCCCCTGCTTACTGCATGCCTAAAAAACCACCCCCTAAACGAATTATTTATTTCATATTTTATCGCAAATCATAAGTTATTCTTATAGGAAAATAGAACGGCTGGGCAGCATCCTTTAAAATTCTCCGATCGAATCAAAGAATATGTATTCATCTTTTTTGGGAACCTAACAGAACGCCCCATTGCAGTAAATACGATACGAACTTTGCTTTTTTGGACCACCCTAATTTTAAAAGGTACGCTAGCTAGCGACCGAGTTCTTTTTAAAATTCAGTTTTTAAACAGTTTGAAACATCGAATCTTGAGCCATCGTGTTTCATACGTGCCAATAGATCACTTATACTAGACTTGGCGGCCATACGGCGAGTAGTTCTTCAATTATTGTTTTGCATGTTTTCAACGCTTTGGTCGCTATCTACATTTATTGTTACCTTAGATAATTCTACGCTATAAATCTTTGACGACGGTATTCGTCACCAAGATTGATTTGTGTTGCTAAAAATTCTAAATGTATTGATACATTAATTATGCACATTATTATGCATGTAAACACTTTTTTTAGCCTATTCAATTTGATTTAGTAAATATCTCAAATAAGTTTATAATTGAGAAATGTTTACTATTCCTAATAAGTTTTGCGATTATTTTGGGGGCTTGTTTCTGAGGCAATTGTTCCGCGCAGTCACTTTTCTTATTGTCTGTCGCTCGAGACCTTGCGACCGCGAGCGTGAAGGGATAGTGTTGTTGTAGTGGTGGCTCGCTCAGCTTGGCAGGACAGTATTCAGCTTCCTCTTCTCCGTCCCGTTCCGACTTTCCTGCCGGGCACTTGTGACCTCTTTTCTGATACGCGTTGACGAATAATGGCATGCCAGTTGAAATTCTTCCGGTTCTAAATGATGAGGGCGGAAGCAAACAAAGAGAACTCATTCAATTTTCATCGATCACGTGAATTAAACGTTAGTAAAACTTGGATGTAATTCTACAAAAATGCCTGGTAGAGAATCTTAAATTCCTTGGTAATTTAAATTGTAGTCGCGTCACTAACCTGCTTTGTTCGTAGTTTAACAAAATGAATTCAAGCAGATTCGCGAGAATAATTAAATCTTAGTGATCAGTGTTTAGAATGTGCATTTTCGCGATATAATTTTCTACTAAAAGTATGGTCGCTTGACCAGAAAATTGATGCCGCCATATTGATTTATTTCGTATAATAAGTTGTATCACACGTGTTTCTATTAAAATGATAATTCGTAGATGAGTTTGGTCGGTTTAAACTTATAAAAATGAACTAATGTAACTTCAGTAATTTTTATTAATTCGATATAATTATTGAAATGAAATTTAAGTTAGTTTAAAAACATATAATCGCATGCTATGCGCGCGAATCGAAAATTTGAGCGGGCGTAGGGCGTGCATATGTCGCATTTCGCGCTTCAAGTTCAATAATGAATTTTCCTCGGGCCTCGATCTCGGTTTTTGTATATACTTCACATTTGTGTATAGACCTTTAGACCACTGACAACTGTAATTATGTAATTGACCGATTCCATTTAAAATCATGCAAAGAGGTCCAGGTTAGGGTTACAGAATAAATTGCCCCATACATGGCAGAAGAAGCCCCCAATTTTTTTTGCGCCATTATTATTAAAAAGTAATAAAATGACAGGAAAAAATAAAGAGGTAATCATTAAAAAACGTTCCTCCCACTTGTCATGAAAATAAAACACTTCAAGTTCCCAAGTAAATACCTTTTTTTAAAGCTGCACTATAAAAAAAATTTTTTTTCGAAGAGCTATATTTCGAGAATTACAGGTTAAATTTTTAGGTTAAAATATCAAAAATTGACTGAGTTATGATTTTTTTCGTGAAAAAAGTCATTTTTCCCGTTTTTGTACGATTTTTATTTTTCTAACACGCAGCAAAAATTTTTTCGTCGATAAAACTACTATCTACACACTAAAAGTATAGTTGAAGAGTATTCAGTAATTTTTTGGAATTGAAATAACGGCTACTCTCTTTGCAATATGACATTTTCCGACAAGGGTGTCGCCCACGACCCCATGTGGCGCTTTGTGTTATTATTACATAGCATGGTGCTTTAAGGGTTAAATATATCAGCCCGGGTCTCCTGCTCGGAAGCCTGACGCGCTATACCGTTTTTTTATAAACACTGTAATCTCCAATGCTTTTTGTGGGTTTTATATTTTCAGTGAGTATTCTTGTCCTAATGTATACATTTTTTTTTAAATACACAATTCTCGTTTTTCAGTTATGATCAAATGTCCAAATATTACCATTTTTCTCGGTGACCGGGGCTACCCAACATTCTTTTTGAATAACCTTGTTTAGTTCTCGCGTAAATCACTTTTTTTGACTATAATACCAGTATTCTTTAAATAACTGCTTTGGAGTTGTTACCAAAGGAAATTCTGATTACAAAATTTCTTTGAAAGTTATCGTGCCATCAAAATACCGACAGACAGACATTATCCTAAAAATCGTTTTTTTCTGATTCAATGGTTCTCAAAACGTCAAGAACTGACGATAATTGGTTAAGTCAAAATTCACATAAATCTAATACTGTCTATCCTAAATGATGAGAATGTAATAATAACTTCCAAATCAAGTTTGGGTTTATAGCGCTCAGTAGTGAAAAAGCTGGTGCCCGGTTCCATCTCCGGCATCGTCGAATACGGTTTCCAGGTAGATAACGATCCCCTTGAGATAAGAATTTTAATTTCCTGGGCCTTTCAGTGTCGTGATATCCACCCCGTTAGCGTACATAGAAATTTAATATTTTTAAGACCCTGTACGGGTTAAAAGCCTAGCGATTACATTTTTAACATTTTACAGAAAACTATACCTTCTCTTGTAAGCGTTCTTCTTTCGTGCTAGTTTTTAACTTTTTCAAGTAATTTCTTTTTGACTCTCCATTTATGCCGTCCAATGCTTCAACTTTAATAATAACTTCTTCACTATCGTTGATTGATTCTAGGAGTTCAGAAACTTGGATAGAAGTCGCGTTGTCTTCAATTTCATTTTCATCCTGCGAAACATTTCGACTACTTATAATACATTGACTAAACAGTTTTAAATAATCTTAAGGCTGAAAATGCGCCAAAACTTAGAATTTTCAAATCGAGACGAAAGCTAAAAGCCCAATCAACTTTAAGGTTCGTGTGCCTCTTTTTCGTCATGCGTACACCCCACATTAATGATGATAATTTAAAAACTACAAAACATTTTTTATTTCAATTGTGTTCCGAAAATGAGCATGATAAGAATAAGAATAAGGCAAGCCTCCTCAGAACTAAGTTTCACTTAAATGCGCAGGCTAAATTTTGAACCCTATAAATTATGTTGCAGGGTTGTCTCCTGTGTTATTATGTTATTATGTGGTAATTATATTTTATATAGAAAAGAAACATAACGAAACTTTTGTTACGTTCCTTTTTGTTTCTTTTGACATAAAACTTTAAAAAAACACAATGTTGACATTATGCCTCTGTAGCTGCATTATTTTTTAGTTATTTTTAATACTTAGCATAGTTTCGAGGTAAATTACATTGAATTTTTGCAAATCGTATAATCGAATTATGCTAATAGTTTTGTTTCAGTGCAACAACCTAACGAACTTCTCATTCACTAATGTCATGCGAAAACCCATTTATTGCATTAACACATTAGAAATATATAAAGTAACAATAAAGAAATTATACATTTTCTCTGAATGGCGGTTTTAGACCTTGCCTTCTGACGATATTCTTTCCCAAGCAGAAGCGTTAACGAAAATAGTGAAAAGTACTGATGATACACATACTAAATTGGTTTTAAACAAAAAATGCAATCTATAATAAAGTTCCACAAAAAGCAGCCTGCTATAAGAGATTATAACTGATGTTCTGTAAGGGTATAGGGGACAAGATATTATTCGAAAAGATAAAGATTGACGTTTTTTAAACTGAAAAATGTCTTTAGGACGTCTTAACTTCAGAACTATTTATGCTAGAACTTTTTTTTATTGTTTCTAAATTATTGAACCTTTTTTTGCTTTTTAAAAGATTTGCGTAACATTTTCTAGAAACGTAGAATTAAAAAAAACTGACGTCTTTCATACACTTTTCAAAATCTAAATGAGAGCGAAAAGTCAATCAATATTAATTACATGGGAACTTTATTTGGAAGCAAAATTAAAGGATTTTATCAGAGAAAACTTTACTTGTTACTTGTTTCTTTCGAAAAAAATTATATAAATTAATTTTGTTTAAATCTGTGAGCACGAGGCTGGCTTGGCTCGCAAGTTTGAGCACGCGACTGTTGGTTCTCGCGCTTCGCGCACGATAATGTAGTTACCTCGCACTACGCGCTTGGTCTTTGTATTTCCCCCACATTTGTGCGCAGGTCTTTTAAAATTAAAGGTTGAAGCATTGACAACTGTAATTTGGTGATTGTGAATTCTCTTTTGTTAAAGCTCCCTCGGCTTTAACGAACACGTTCTCACCAAGTATCTCGTGTTTCACTCTCGATTTTGTCGAAAATGCGAACTTTTTTACATTATGTTCAACTTTATTATATCAAATGTATATTATATTTATTTCTGTATCTCGATTTCGGGCTGCTTATTCAGATATTACAAAATAAATAATCTCGATGTCAAGTTTTTTAGCTACTGGTCCTTTATTGTTAATAGTTGTTTAGAGCTTTCGCCCTTCGACGAAGGGCCTCATCAGTACAATAAAAATAAGACGCCAATCCAACACCTAAAACAGTTCGAAATCACTGCATCAATGTAAAAACAACGTCGCCACAACTCATAAATGGATAATGTAGTAATTTGTTTTTGTGATAGAATAGTAAACAAAAACATAACATAAACATCTATTACAAAATAAAGTACACATTTTATTTTTAACAATTACTTAATTGTTTCTTACTTTGCATTAAATTTTATTTCCGGCTACCCTGAAAAATGTATAATTTCAATAAATTTATATTATTACAATTCATAATATGCATTGGTATTGAAACAAAAGTATTTTCATTGTCTTGTTTCTATAATTTAAAAAAGTGCGCATCATATTGAAAAAAAAGTTATTAAACATTTTGTTACAACTTGCGTCGTTTTTCCATAAACTCAATTTGTTTATTTTCAATTACATTTTTTACGCTTTAAACTAAATATACGCATCCTAGCGTAAGGCGGCTCTAAACAAATTTGTAGACATAATTTAGGCGAAAAATTTTATTAAATAACATGTTATTATAGCTTGTGTGCTTTTTCAGAAAGTTAACTTTTTTATTTTTAATATATTTTTAATTCAAGAGTTTATAACAAATTTGCAGATCCTTTTTGGTTGAACTTTTGTCCATTAATTTTTGTTCGCAACCTTGTTTATTTTTCAAAAAATTTAATTTTTGTATTTTAAATGCTATTTTTTAAGATTAAAACAAAAACTACGCGTCCTATCAAAAAATTATTGATGACAAATTTGGATGAGTTTTGACTCTATTTCGGAAGAGCA
>CAKNWT010302901.1:0-10671 GCA_932066315.1 Andricus coriarius | reverse complement strand
TTTTTTAAAAAAACGACAATAAAGGAAAGGGATCAGTTACCCACTACGTCCTCGCCGTTGATCCTGGGTCACGCTAAAAGTGGTTTCAATAAATTTGTCCTCGGAATCATGATTTTCAAGATAGTTTCATTCCATTTTACAACCAAAGATTTTTTGTAGCAAGAACGAAAAATCATGTTGCCAGACTAAATTATCAATTGATTTCCGAATAAAAAATAACAATGTCAACAAGGAATAATAAATACACACTCAATTTCTTCGACTCGGAGTAAAAAAAACGGATTACACGTATATACTCAAATGCTCTCCTTTGCTAACCATGAATGCGCATAGCATAAACACAAAAGCGTCCATACCTTGCGAACCCGATCACTAAGGATTTTCAGGTTGACATTTTTTTCATCTACAGACGATGTAGGAACTTTTTGCGTTAGCCGATTTTGGATCCATTTTTGGACCACTTTTGCAGGCTTGGGGAACACTGTGCAGTAGTAACTCTGAACCGAACGTTCCACAGGAGAATATTAAAGAAATCTTTGGAAATATCTCTGCATTTAAAGAGGGTGGGACGAAACACGAAAAATTAACCATGAAATCTTGAACATGATTTGCAAAGATTGTGAGCCGTTCAATATTATTGAGAGGGAGGGATTTCAAGAAGTGTTGGCTTATATCGCTCTCAAGTATAAGGTCCCCAGCAGAACGACAATGTCTAATCGCCTGGACGCAAAATACATCAAAATTTCTGCAGAATATAGAAAAGTTCTTAGAAAAGTTGAAGACGTGTCTCTTACTACCGACATTTGGACTGATACATTGAACAACGAAAGCTACATTGGAGTGACAGTCCATTATGTTGAACATGGAAATGTGACGAGTGGTTCCTTAGGTGTTCGCGAACTAACAACCAGTCATACTAGCGAGAATATTACGGATGCTCTTCGCGATATATATAGAGAGTGGGACATTAAAACAAACAAAATTAGCGCGATTGTTAGAGACAATGGCTCACTGCTGTGCTCACACTATTAACTTAATCGCAGAGAAATCAATAGCATCCGTACCGGATTTGCCAGATTTAATCACAAGAGTAAAAGGTAAAGTTACATTTCTCAAACAAAATGTGAGAGCAAGTGGCGATCTCCGCCTGAAAACAGATTTAAAGCTGAAGCAAATGGTTGCCACTCGATGGAACTAGAACTATTGCATGCTCGTGCGCTTTCTTCAACTGCGCTCTTATGTGAGCGAAATTATCATAAACTGTCCAAACGCACCTGCAATGTAAAGTGCTAAAGAGATTTCAATTTTAAACGAAATAGTGGAGGTTTTGCGCCCTTTGGAAGTAGCTACATGACAGTTGTGTGCACAAAAGTATGTGACAGCCAGTAAAGTCATAGCTTTGATTCATGGAATTGAAAACGAAATTACAAAACTGACTCCAAAGAGCGCGATTGGAGAGAATCTGATTCTAGCTATGCTTTTTCAAATTCGCCATCACTTTGGTGAAGTTGAATGCGCTCACATGTTTGGCATTGCTACACTTATGGATCCAAGGTTTAAGATGATCGAATTCAATAATTTTGAACGTGATTCTCGTACTCTCAGGTACGTGAAAGAAATAGCTTGTTTTTCCAAATCAACGCTGAAACCAGAAAAGAAAATGCTCCTAATACAGGTCCAGAAGCTAAGGAAACGCAGAGTAACCTAAATTTTATATATGCATTATTGCAGAACTGATTTTATTTTTATTATTTCAATTTAACGCGTGTTTCATTATATGATCTCATGCAGTTGGTACAAAAATAATTTTACTTTACAGAAAAGGAGCAGTTCTCACTTTGGAGCAAACAGAAACTACTCAGAGAAAAAGCTAAATTGAATAAAAATCAAGTACTTTCTCATGGCGATGTTTCCGCTTTGCCGGATGAATTAAGTCTTTATTTAAAAGTACCTCTTATGGAGTTAAAGGACGACCCCATCACATATTGGAACAATATGTCAAATGTGTTTCCTAATTTAGCGTCAATAGCTATAAAGTATTTGAGCGTCGTTGCGACTTCTGTACCTTGCGAAAGGTTATTTTCTAAAACTGGCTATATTATGGACGAAAAAAGAAATCGAATGAAGGGAATAATGCTGTACAAACAGATGTTCTTGAATCAATTCAACAAAAGCCTAAGGCATAGAACTTAAAATGTTTAAAGATTTAGGAATAGATTTTCTTATTCTCCATATTTTCATATTTTGATTTTGTAACTCCTCATAATAATGATAGTGTTAAAATCTGATTTTTTCATTTTCTTTAGGCAAACGATGGCTCATGAAAAATACCAAAGGTGCTTTGAAAAATTGAAGTCTAATATAAAAACTGGATCTCCTAAAGGAATAGATTTCAACAGCCAGAATACTGTTCATGCGTTACAAAACAGAATTATTGATAGTACACAAGAAATGTAAGTTATTAATTAGACTTAAAAGCTTACTTATAATTTAGTTTATTTTGATAATGAAAAAGTTATCTTCGATATGTTTTAATTAAAAATTCTCAAATCACACATGATGAATGTTATTATTTGAATGAAATATGAACGCTTATTAAATTTTTACTTTACGCTTTCTGTTTCAGATACTAATGATTTTCCGCAAATTTATTATGCGTTTATGTTAATGCCGTTCAGAGATGGAAATATGGTTTGTAAAGTACCAGTCAAAATAGTAGACTCTGAAACTGTTATTACTCGACTAAAAAACTTTGTCTACAATATTCCACAACTGGAATTATGGACCAGCTCCGAATGAAACTTGTACTTTTTAAAATAATAATCAAACATCATTGTCAATATCAAATTTTGTGCCGTTCTTGCTTTTTTTTGTATCCGTTTTTACAAATAAAAATTGATTGAAAATTATAAAATCCAAAAACAATCTATATTTAATAGCCTACATTATTAAATTGAATTAATTGAATAAGTAAATTAACTTTTTTAATAAAAAAATAAAATATCGATATTTTATCGATATTTTTAATATCGTAAATATCGATATTTTCATTTCGATATTGCATCACTAGCGTCATGTATATCTCTGCGTATCTGCATCTGCTCACTACATCTACTATATTATTACTAGACTACAATACTACATTACTACATTCGCATGGGGTACATTGCTACCCTCTTGACATGTAGCGCTAAAAAAATAGCAAAAAAATGTTTGCCAAGAGTAAACAAGAGCCACCCTAGTTTTATCATTTAGAAAAAAAATTAAACACGCACTCGAACAAATTCCCTGAGTTTAAAAAAGATTAGTAGAAACCTGGCTACTTATAAAAAAATTCACGAAATACACTTACTTTCGATGATTGAGACACTAGAGTGAAAAAATTGATGTAGTAAAATATGCCAGTCATACACATGGGAACACGTTCAATTACAGCATCAAAATCATGCCTGACATCGTACAGAGCTATAAACTGAATTTTCAAAATTTTCAGTAATGTGTGAAATTATCTTTTTTGAGGGTACATGCTTGGAAATGATTCAACATATATATAAGCGCACTTGCATATTTTAAACCATATTCCATATAATTGGTCACGTGAAACTCTGGTCTGTCACGTGCCCGATTACATGCTGTTATATTCACCGGCTTCATAGTTAGAAAAATGGATTTTTGTACTGAAAGTTTGGAAAATGTTTCAAAATATATAAGATCATGTCTATCTGGCCCACTTGAGTTTTATTTTGAATAATGCAATTTTGATAATTCGTGTTTGGCCAGGGCACTAAGACCCTGTTCTCAGTTACATTTTAAGTTTTACGAAAATTACACTATTTAAACAAAATAAAAATTCAAGTGGCCCATACAGAGGTGTCCTTATGTATTTGAAACCATTTTTCCAAAATTTCAGTGAAATATATTTATTTTTCTTATCACACTGGTTGACCAGTGTGATAAAATATGGTTTGTAAAGTACCAGTCAAAATAGTAGACTCTGAAACTGTTATTACTCGACTAAAAAACTTTGTCTACAATATTCCACAACTGGAATTATGGACCAGCTCCGAATGAAACTTGTACTTTTTAAAATAATAATCAAACATCATTGTCAATATCAAATTTTGTGCCGTTCTTGCTTTTTTTTGTATCCGTTTTTACAAATAAATGTCACATGTGTATCTGTGGAATGAAACATACCATTTCCGAAGTATTTTTTAGCTGAATGCGAATCAGGGCTTAATTTTTAAGTATCAGCTCTTGTTTACTAGTTATTTGCAATTTAATTTTGTTCTCAAAATTTCGTAATCGTAGTGCAAAATTATGTAGATCATTGTTCTAAAACATATGATAGATGGTTCCGATCCTCTTTCTCGAAGCTAAATCCAATGAACACCTCCATTTTCCAATAGTCTTAACTCTTCTCAAAATGATAACAAAAACGACGAAAAACCAGGAAAAATTCCCCTTTAAAATAGAAAGCAAAGTTTTTTTCTGTTTAAAAAAATTGATCTACTGTTTACTGAAAATCCGCAGGTAGCAAATAAATGAATAATTGACGTTAATGAAAAGATAATAATTTTAACTTCAAAGGAAGCACTTAAAAATAACACTGCTTATTGAAGGAATAATCAAAAAACAAATTAAGTACATTTTTTCATTATTCCTATGACGCATATTCAATAAGTAGTGTTATTTTTGAATAATTTCTCGCTAAAATTGAAAGTTTTTATATATTGTTTAAATATATAACAACAACGAATTTTAACATTCTCATATATACATATGTGACATTTTGTTGACCAGCTTTATGAATCAGTCGAGAATAATAATATGTAATTGGTCATTTGAGAGACAGCCTCATGCCCTTAATAGAAGAATTAACATAATTTTTAAACAAAAAGGTAAAACAAACATATATGGCGATTATGTATATAAATAGATTAAATTGTATACGTACAGCTGTAAGGTTGGCTAGTACCATCATAGTATTTCCAAGTATTCGTATGATTAGTTTTTGCATTTTAGTTTGATAAGGCCATTGTCCAAGCAGTGACAACACAAACTTATTAACCGAAAATCCATGAGCTGTTATATCCTTTTCAGTTACATCCTTTTTACTCTCCATATTCGTGCATCCGTTGGAAAAAATTTCAGTCAGTTATAATTCTGAAATTAATCTGAAAAATTTATTCACTGCTACTGTTAAAAATGTTATGGAATTTTCGAAGCATGTCAAATACCAGAATAAAGAAATTTTACGAATGTGTGGACTGGATTCGAAATAAAGATACATGTTTTGTAAAATTCAGAGACTGTATTAATTTTTACCGTGAAACTTTTTAAATTGTTTATACGTCTATCCAACTCTCGATCTATTTTTCCGTCATTAGTGAATAGGCTATCAAGATATACGTACCCATCAACTTGTTCTATTCCTACATCATTTAGGACAATATTGCATATTTTTTCCTCATCCTTTCCTTCAAACACCATAATCAAACATTAAACATTCTTTCCAAGTCTTCGGTTGACTTTGCCATAAAAACCTTATCATCTGCGAACGCTAACCCACGCACCTTCACTGTCCCAAAATCCACATCTTCATCACATCTTGAACTTTAAAGATATATTAATGAAATTACTAAAATTTTTATGTTTTTGGAAATCAAGACAAGTTTTCAATTCTGAATCTTCCAAACAGTAAGGATACGTGGGTCAGCATTCGTAGATGATAAGGTTTTTATGACAGATACAATCGATAACTCGCTCATCAACCGAGTATCTAGATCTTTGCCTTTACTCGCGATTTCAACACTTTTTTCAGTTTCTTATTCTCTTGCGAATTTCAAATCCTATTCCAGCTTGAGATAATTCAATATCAGAAAAAATAAGTTCACGGCCTCGTTATAATTCAACAAAAACTTTTGCAGTTCTTTACCGCCCAGAACCACAAACACCATGCACTGTCACGATTACTTATATTTCGATTATCATTTAGGAATATTAGAAAACTATTTGTGACGTTCAGATTATGAAAGTTACTGAATTTCGTATTCAGCAACCAAATTTAATGAATTTCAGTTACTTTAGTATCCTAAATGTGTCGAAATTTTCTGAACATTTCAAACAGTGATAGTCTAATAGACTTAGACCTATAATAAAACCGTTTTTTCCAGAAACAACATTCCTATTCCCAAAGTAAAGAATGGTACCGTAAAGCAAAAATAACATACCAAAAAAAATAACTCCGTAAAACTCAGGTTATCAGTGCGTTTCTTCAGACGAGCCTTATTTTTGACACATTAAAGGCTGAAATATCAGATATAAAACGGGAATAAACACAAAAATCTTCCAGGAAAGAATGTATCAGCATATGAGCTAAAAGTAAATATGTAGGATCGATAACTCGTTAATATCCAACGAACAAAAGTATACTGTTTAAAATTGCCTCAATTTAGCCGTCCGTCTTACATCTCACTGCATGTGACACGCAATTGTTTTCTTTATGATTAAGTATTCGATTCTTCCTGGTAAGTCTCTCTTGAGTAATCTATTATTCAAAAGTCAGTGTCTAGAGTTTCTGGGATACGCAGTATTCCAGGCTAAGATTGGATGGACTACACTTATTTAGTATTAAATATTAAAGAACATGACTTTCCACAAATAGTCTTTATTCAGATAAGTTCTGTGCGACTTGAGTGACAATTTTGGACAAACTGTTTCCGAATAATAATACAAGAAATAAAAGGGCATTCATAATTAATAAGTCCTAGAATATTAAAAGTTGGATCGTGCGACGATCCACTCAGGATAAGAGACACTGACTTTTAAGTAAATAATTACGTGTTGAAGGATTATTTCTGTATCTTTCTATTCTTGAGAAATTACCGAACTTGTTCCAAAGTGGCGGAAACAACTTGAAAGTCTTATAAATACATTTTTATTATTCTTCAACGGTGAGTACAATGGTTTTTATTTCCGGCATTCAGCAAGAAGCTTTTTGTTAGCTGTATCAATTATTTGTTGTTTTAATTGACTATTCTTATAAAATTAAAGTGTTTGACGGATGAATACTCATTTCACAACATCATAAACATTTCAAAAAATTATATAATTGTAATAGAGTAGTCTTAATTTCGGTATTTTTATACGTTGTCAAAAGAAACTAACGCATCAATTTTATGGTTTCTTTGCAAAAATCATTTCAAGGACACGGAGCGACTCAAGGATGATAGCCCTCTGCAGCCATCTCGCAAGTGCCGCGGCATGTTTTTGGCACGCTAGTATGGCTTTGGGATCACGAACCAGTGATAGCTTCGCACCACCGAATATTCTGGGTACAGTTATTAATTATATAATGATACGATAAATAATTTTTTTTCTGAAAAACGTTTAAAATTGCAAATTTTTAATATTTTACAAATACAAGGGTGGCAGTTTTAATCTAGGATAAAAATTCCAGCTTATTCCACGGATTTTACTCGGTTTGCAAAAAATTTTCATGGTCATTGTAATTAAGAAAGATGAAAATTAAAGCTGAAAATTTTTTCATTTAAAGTAATCAAAACTGAAGTGATAATTAAAGCACTTAATATGGATTTCTTTTGAATTTTAAACTTTTGAAATTGAAAACTAACCAATTTTTTATCCATTAATTATTTATTCAAACGATCGATAATTTAAACGTATAAAATGGAAGCTTTTAATATTATTTAATTAAATAATTTTAAATTAAATGCCGTTAAACCGCAAAATTTTTAACTTTTTTAAATTGAATAGTTCAGAGATATATGGTTGAAAAATATAAATCCACGCTCTCATTTTCAATGCTTTAAACTGTAGAATAAATAAAAAAGTTGAATTATATAATTTTAAGCAATTTTAAGTTTGAAACATTACAAATTAAATGTTTGATTTTTTTAAATTAGAAGCTAAATTATTCTTATTTTACTTTGTTTTAAATTAATAAGTCAGTTACTTAATCGAAGAAAATTAAAATTCAATCTTTACGTAAATTAATATAGTGAAAAAAATTAATTAGTAAATAATCAATCAGGTCACAAAATAAAAAGCCTCAAACAATTATGTATATTCATGGAAACATTCAAATATTTTCACTTTATATTTTTTTCAAACTTGAAATTATATTTCTCAAAATTTAATTATAAATAACCTTGTATACTAATTTTCGAAACAAATGAAAACACATGTACATATAATTTTGAAAATTGAAATCAAATACTCATTTCACAACATCATAAACATTTCAAAAGATTACATCACTAATAATTAATTAATCTGTTCACAACATAAAACGCATTAAAGCCTTAATTTCATTGAATGATTCAAATAATTTTTACTTTATATTTTTCTCAAAATTGGCATTATTAATAATAACCTTTTAAACTATTCCAGAAAAAATTGAAGTATATGTGCATTTAATTTCAAAATCATAATATAGATACTCAATTCACAACATCACAAAAGTTTACAAAAATAATACAATTGGAATAAAGGTATTTTAAACATTAAGAAACTTTTGTTATGCAAATTATAGCCAATATTCAATTACATAACTTTGAAGTAAATAATCAGTGTATGTACTTGATTTGAAAAAATTAAAATTTAATCTTGATGTAAATTAATATTTTGAAACAAATTAATCAGCTAATAATTAATTAATTCGTTAATAACATAAGAAGCATTAAACTATAATTATCATTCAGCAATGAAATAATTTTACTCTACGTTTTTTTAATTTGCACCTTCATTTCTAAAATTTGATTTATTAGTAACATTTATACTAATTTCAGAAATAATGCAAACCAGATACTTATAGCTTTAAAAATTGAATTCAGATACTTATTTCAGATCATCAGAATCATTTTAAAAATTATGTAATTAAAATAGTGGTGTTTTAAATATAAATAAACTTTTATCATGCAAATTATATTCAATATTCAATTATACAACCTTCAAGGAAATAATCAATTTATGATACTTACTTTTAAAAAACTAAATTTTAAACTATATTTAATTTAATATTATGAAAACAATTAATCAGCTAATAATTAAGCAATCATTTCACATTTCTGGTTAAAAAATATAAATCCGCGGTATCATTTTCAATGCTTTAAATCAAACGTTAGAATAAATAAAAAAATTTAATTATATAATTTTAACCAATTTTAAGTGAGAAACGTTAAAAATTAAATGTTCGATTATTTTAGTTGAACACTTCATAAACTAAAAGCTAAATGATTCTTATTTTACTTCGTTTTAAATTAATAAGTCAGTTTCAAATTACTTTTAGATTTTCACATTTGATTTGTAATTATTCAATTCAAGTAAACAGTCAATTACTGATAAATATTAAAAAATATTCGAATATGATTTAAAATTAAATAAAAGCATTTAATTATGAATAATTACATAACCTCAAAATAAATAATCGATTTATGTTACTTAATCGAGAAAACTTAAAATTCAATCTTCACGTAATTTGAGGGGCTGATAGCAAAAGCGGAGTAAGAAAAGAGTCGGAGCGAAAGCGGGTTGATTATTTCTCAGCGCAAGAACGAATTAGCTGGAGCGCTACGGGCAAAAACGAATTAAAGATTTAACTCGTTTTTGCCCGCAGCGCGTGGACTAACCCATTTTTGCCCGCACTCTATTGCCATTCGGTTCCAAAGTCTCCAGAACGTGGGATTTTTCGTCCCCCACCACTTTCCCATCTGGGAGAAACACATGCAAACGTAGCGTGTCGGTGAGCCGGCTCTGTTACGCGATACGTCGGCCAGCCTTGTGTACAGCCGAAAATGCACGAGAACGAGCTCGCCCGTGGCCCGACTTCACTATTCGGTCTCGTCAGCTATTAGGAGCTTTGACTTGATTTTTTTTTTTCAAAAATTCACACCTCAAATACATGTAATGAAGACTTGAGATATTTAATGATGATGTTTTTCGGGAATTCTTATGGAATGTTTTAAACAATCCGATTCTACAGTTTAATTTTTCATTATTTATGTTTTATTTTTCAATTGATTTTAAATATTGTAAAGTCAAAATAATAATAAATGATAATTATTTCGAATTTATTAAATTAATAAGAATTTTTCCTGTATACTTACCTTATTTGTCATGCTATTGTAGGCTCTAATCACAATTTTGGGGATTTTAAGGAAAAAAGCCAAAGTTATTAACTTGACCTCACATGCTTTCTTAATACATAAAATTTTACAAAACCTTTAATGTCTGAAAATACTTATCTCAACATTACAAAACTTAACTTTTACAATTTTATTTTAATTGTAAAATATTTGTAATTGGAAATTAATTGTAAAAAATTGTAAAATAAATTTAACAACATTTATTTTATAAAGAAATATCGCATGATTTTGAAAGGACAAAACAATTTTTTAAGGTAATTCTTTGTAGTATTTTAATAACTAATGAACATATTTTCAGAATATTTTTCCTTGATTCTGCCCTAGTGTCAAACATGGTACAAAAAACTGTCGTGAAATTTCAAATAAAATCTCTACTCTGTATACATTAATCTTAAAAATGACAAATATTAATACTTTTTATAAATATTCCTAAATTTTATTTGAATATGATCCACATTGATATTTACTTTTAAAATTCTTATAAATAGTTGATCATTTTATA